>JACEFZ010023963.1:0-192500 GCA_014155875.1 Cepaea nemoralis
ACATAATTCTAGGTCATGATGTGTGAATTGAGATTGTGAATGTCAAATCTTCACATATTCTAGGTCATATGTATGAAGTGAGTATGTGAATGTCCGGTCTTCCTATATTCTATGTCTGATTATGAAGTGAGATGTGAATGTCAAATCTTCACATATTCTAGTCTGATGTAGGAAGTGAGATGTGCATTTAGGTCTTCACATATTCTATGTCTGATGTGTGAAGTGAGATGTGAATGTCAACTCTTCACATATTCTAGGTCTGAATGTAATGAAATGGTGTGAATGTCAGGTCTTTCATATATTCTAGGTCATGAATGTAGAAGTGAGATGTGAATGTCAAATCTTCACATTTCTATGTCATGATGTGTGAGTGAGATGTGAATGTTCAGTCTTGCACATATTCTAGATCATGATGTGTGATGTGGAGATGGAATGTCAGGTCTCACTATTCTAGGTCATTATGTGTGAGTGAGATCTGAATCATGTATTCACATATTCTAGTTCATATGTGATGATGTTGAGAGTGAATTCAGGTCCTTCACATATTCTAGGTCATGATTATGAGTGGATGTGAATGTCAGGTCTCACATATTCTAAGTCTGATAGTATGAAGTGAGATTAATGTCAATTCAACAAATTCTAGGTAATCAAGTAGGAAGTGAGCTGTGGCATGTCAGGTCTTCACATATTCTAGGTCATGATGTGTGAAGTGAGATGTGAATGTCAGGTCTTCACATATTCTAGGTCATGATGTGTGAAGGTGAGATGTGAATGTCAGGTCTTCACATATTCTAGGTCATGATGTGTGAAGTGAGATGTGAATGTCAGGTCTTCACATATTCTAGGTCATGATGTGTGAAGTGAGATGTGAATGTCAGGTCTTCACATATTCTAGGTCATGATGTGTGATGTGAGATGTGAATGTCAGGTCTCTACATATTCTAGGTCATGATGTGTGAAGTGAGATGTGAATGTCAAATCTTCACATAGTCTAGGTCATGATGTGTGAAGTGAGATGTGAATGTCAAATCTTCACATATTCTAGGTCATGATGTATGAAGTGAGATGTGAATGTCAGGTCTTCATATATTCTGGGTCATGATGTATGAAGTGAGATGTGAATGTCAAATCTTCACATATTCTAGGTCATGATGTATGAAGTGAGATGTGAATGTCAGGTCTTCACATATTCTAGATCATGATGTGTGAAGTGAGATGTGAATGTCAGGTCTTCACATATTCTAGCTCATGATGTGTGAAGTGAGATGTGAATGTCAGGTCTTCACATATTCTAGGTCATGATGTGTGATGTGAGATGTGAATGTCAGGTCTTCACATATTCTAGGTCATGATGTATGAAGTGAGATGTGAATGTCAGGTCTTCACATATTCTAGGTCATGATGTATGAAGTGAGATGTGAATGTCAGGTCTTCACATATACTAGGTCATGATGTATGAAGTGAGATGTGAATGTCAGGTCTTCACATATTCTAGATCATGATGTATGAAGTGAGATGTGAATGTCAGGTCTTCACATATTCTAGGTCATGATGTATGAAGTGAGATGTGAATGTCAGGTCTTCACATATACTAGGTCATGATGTATGAAGTGAGATGTGAATGTCAGGTCTTCACATATACTAGGTCATGATGTATGAAGTGAGATGTGAATGTCAGGTCTTCACATATTCTAGGTCATGATGTGTGAAGTGAGATGTGAATGTCAGGTCTTCACATATTCTAGGTCATGATGTGTGAAGTGAGATGTGAATGTCAGGTCTTCACATATTCTAGGTCATGATGTGTGAAGTGAGATGTGAATGTCAGGTCTTCACATATTCTAGGTCATGATGTGTGAAGTGAGATGTGAATGTCAGGTCTTCACATATTCTAGGTCATGATGTGTGAAGTGAGATGTGAATGTCAGGTCTTCACATATTCTAGGTCATGATGTGTGAAGTGAGATGTGAATGTCAGGTCTTCACATATACTAGGTCATGATGTGTGAAGTGAGATGTGAATGTCAGGTCTTCACATATACTAGGTCATGATGTGTGAAGTGAGATGTGAATGTCAGGTCTTCACATATTCTAGGTCATGATGTATGAAGTGAGATGTGAATGTCAGGTCTTCACATATTCTAGGTCATGATGTATGAAGTGAGATGTGAATGTCAGGTCTTCACATATACTAGGTCATGATGTATGAAGTGAGATGTGAATGTCAGGTCTTCACATATTCTAGGTCATGATGTATGAAGTGAGATGTGAATGTCAGGTCTTCACATATTCTAGGTCATGATGTATGAAGTGAGATGTGAATGTCACGTCTTCACATATATTAGGTCATGATGTATGAAGTGAGATGTGAATGTCACGTCTTCACATATACTAGGTCATGATGTATGAAGTGAGATGTGAATGTCAGGTCTTCACATATTCTAGGTCATGATGTGTGAAGTGAGATGTGAATGTCAGGTCTTCACATATTCTAGGTCATGATGTGTGAAGTGAGATGTGAATGTCAGGTCTTCACATATTCTAGGTCATGATGTGTGAAGTGAGATGTGAATGTCAGGTCTTCACATATTCTAGGTCATGATGTGTGAAGTGAGATGTGAATGTCAGGTCTTCACATATTCTAGGTCATGATGTGTGAAGTGAGATGTGAATGTCTGGTCTTCACATATTCTAGGTCATGATGTGTGAAGTGAGATGTGAATGTCAGGTCTTCACATATTCTAGGTCATGATGTGTGAAGTGAGATGTGAATGTCAGGTCTTCACATATTCTAGGTCATGATGTGTGAAGTGAGATGTGTATGTCAGGTCTTCACATATTCTAGGTCATGATGTATGAAGTGAGATGTGAATGTCAGGTCTTCACATATTCTAGGTCATGATGTATGAAGTGAGATGTGAATGTCAGGTCTTCACATATTCTAGGTCATGATGTATGAAGTGAGATGTGAATGTCAGGTCTTCACATATTCTAGGTCATGATGTGTGAAGTGAGATGTGAATGTCAGGTCTTCACATATTCTAGGTCATGATGTGTGAAGTGAGATGTGAATGTCAGGTCTTCACATATTCTAGGTCATGATGTATGAAGTGAGATGTGAATGTCAGGTCTTCACATATTCTAGGTCATGATGTGTGAAGTGAGATGTGAATGTCAGGTCTTCACATATTCTAGGTCATGATGTATGAAGTGAGATGGTCAGTTCCCTTCCTCGCCATCTATCTTTGCCGGACAATTCCCAGAAAATTCAGAAAATTGTGTGAAACACATTGGCTGGGTCGGGCACAGAGCGATACCGGTCATAAAAGAACTATCTAATTATAGCACAACCTTATACAAACAAGCTAAATATGGTAGATATTCAAATAAAAAAAAGCAAAGTATTTACATTTACTGTATAATTATGTGTACATCACAAACAAATCAAAATTCGGCCATGATCACAAAAAGAATGAGATATGAACACTTGCCAGGTGATACCTAAAATGTTGAAGGTCGATGCTGAATATAAAAGCTTTCTGTAGATGGCTCATAAACATTCAAAATCTGGCCATGGTCACAAAAAGACAATATATGAACACTTGCCAGGTGATATCTTAAATGTTGCAGGCAGTTGCTGAATAAAAAACCTATTCTGTAGATGGCTCACAAACATTCAAAATCTGGCTATGGTCACAAACAGACGAAATATGAATACTTGCCAGGTGATACCTTAAATGTTGAAGATGTTTGCTGAATACAAAAGCATTCTGTAGATGGCTTACAAACATTCAAAATCTGGCCATGGTCACAAAAAGAATGATATAAGAAAACATGCCAGGTGACATCTCACATGTTGAAGGCAGTTGCTGCGCGTAAAGACAATTTGTAGATGGCTCACAGACAAGGTATCAGCAACAAGTATATTTATTGCAATTTATTCGTAGGAAGACATGTGGTCATGTATTAAGAACACAATGAAATGTTACTCAAACCCCGGGATGGTTAACCCAGTCAACAAACACCTGAAGAAGCCAGATGTGCAGGTCGAAAGGCTCAAATATCACATCTCTGCATAATGCAATTATGCCCAAAGCAAACAATTCAGACAAACGACAAAGAAGAAAAAATCTACTCAAATATTATGCCATCCTAGTATGAGAGAGAAGTAACTGCTGTAGCAGGATATAACAAAACAAAATGAAAACTAGTATGTCTGACTTCTGCGAAAAAGTGAGAAATAAAAAACACAGACACAGTGTACATACCTTACAACAAACACAAATCTGGCAAACAGAAATCACAGTGTGGAAAATCAGGGATACGTTTTACAGAATACTCTGACAAACCAGTCTCTATTTTAATTTTTCTGATCAAAATGGAGTCGACAAAGTATGGGTCACAGCAATAAAGCCATGTTACTCTAACATCTTAATTAGGCTTAAAACTGAGAGCCAATTAATCAACTCTTTGGGATGCATCCATCCAGCAGGAACCAATACTGTTATAGACTGACCCCCCTCTATAAATCCATAACTAACTGTTTTGCACACCTTCAGCTTCACATTTTCATTTTTGGCACCTTTCACAAATGAACTTCTGTGCAGTCTTTCTAGAAACAAAGCATATACAATGGCTATTATATCAATATGGTACATATAGGTTTTCATACCAAGATGCCAGCAGTTATATTTATAGAAGAACACAGTGATACCAAATTGTTTGGTCATCTTAACAGAAGTTGAAGCAACCTGGACTACGGTGTCCATTGTCTTACTAACTTTTGCCAGTCGTGTCTCCTTCTTAGACATCAATGTTAATAGTATTCTCACCTTGTTGCTGTCTTGTGTGCTGTGACTTTAGTGTGTGCGTGTGTGCATGAACAGCGCTAACTCATCAGCTGTGCAACTGAAACAATGCAATGAAATGCTCTTTATGATGTTACGGAACTACTCACACAAAAAAAACAGTTAGTTGCATATCCTTTACGGACGTAGTAGTCAACCCCAGCATTTTTTGACTATTCATGATTCCTGTGCAAGTTTATGTTCAGTCATTTGCCATTGCTTTCTGAATGACCAGCACCCATACCATTTCATAAAAAACCGACACAACTGTGTTTTGAATGCGGTATGCGGGATTACAAACTGCGTCCTTAATCCTTTCGTCACGGAAACGGTCACAAAAATATCCGCTCCCTAAAAACATGTCTTCCATCCTTTAAAACTTTAGATAGATTTAAAAACTAACCAAAAACGCCTACAGCATGCATGCATACGTGGTACGGAACCAGTCTACTAAGCAGTTGTGAGCTTATAAAGGATGAAAGACTTTGGTAAAATATGAAACACACTATCTGGCAATCACTGGTTATTCACTCCAGGCATGGTACACTCTAACCTGCTTGTAAGTCACACTGAATTATAAAACATACATATACACATAGTAATAAAGGATGACTCAATATAAATGTCATTTTAAATGGTACATTTTTCTTAAATGTTGAATCAAATATGTTTAACAATATGTGGTATTTGTGGAGAAGCACAAATGGGAGGGTACAAGTCTCACCCTGGTGTGAGGAAATGGAACCTAACCATTAAATGTCATGGCTGGGCAGACCAGGTCCTAAGTCGTTGTTGGCAACTGGTCTAGGATCGAAGCTTCGACAAGCGACAGCTAGAGCTGATCCGGCAGCTTCTGCAACTTGCCTCGTTCCAGATGTATTGATGTTATCTTTTTTTTCTGGAGTAAACTAGACAGACCGAGAAAGGGATCATGCTGCATGGACAACAAGTGGTCTCTTAGGCTTTGTGCTATAAAGAGGTATAACATTTGTAACCACAATGGGTTGTAGTTGTTGTGCCTTGTTAGAAGCACAATATAACAAATTATCATCCATACAGACAGCAATATGCCAGACAGATGTGGTGTTTAAACTGGCTTTAAATACGTAATGTTTTCTATATGTCGGTTTTGAACAGGCCTGCTATGTAGATGTACGCACTGGACTTTTCACACCCCCCCCCCCCCCCCCCCCCCCCCCCACACACACACACACACACTCGGTTGTAAACACACAATGGACCCTACCACACACATAAATGTGGTTGTAAATACAGAATGGGCAATACCACACATACATGCATTTTATAAGATGATATAGATGCTTCAGTCTGCTGTGTCCTGTTTGCAACTAAAAAATTATGACCTCATCTTGCCTTGAAATATGTATAATTTTTTTATGATGTCATTGTGGTCTGTTGTCTAATTTGTCCTGAGAGTAATAAACATTTAAACCTGATCAACTCCTCAAATACACCCCTGGGCAGGAGTTGCTCTCATCCAAATAAAACAACGAACAGCATCTCAGTGAATGCCTCATGCATTGAACTCCAGGGAAAGCCTAAAATATTTCTCAAATCGTCCTTTGGATGTCTGAATCAAGCACAGAAACTCAGCACTGACATGAAAATCACCGGGCTGTCATGAGTAGGCATACAACAAAATTTTGAATATATTACGGGTTCCAAATGTTGCTGTTATGTAGCTGGGGGCGGGGTTGGGGTGAGCGCCCAACCTTGCATAAATGCCCCAATGGTTCGGTGCATTCATCACCTCTGCAGCAAAAGTCCAACTCCTGGCCTTCACAAGGCAGACCTGTTTTAACTAACAGGAGAAGGGGTGGCGGCGAGTCAGTGGCGCCGAGATATAAGCAGAAAGCTCTAGATGTTTATGCACGTACATGTATGCACAGACACGTGTGTGCGTGCCTACACACCTAAACTCGAGTAAGACCACAGTCTGCTCTAGCAAAGGAAAGGTGCTGAAGATGGAGGCAACCGGCCAGGAGGCGCACCACAGAAATCAGGATGCCACGCAATCACGCGTAATGAAATATGTCGACTACTGCTAAATATTATGGTGCTCGCCCGGCTTTGGACCCCAAGGCAGGTGCACTGCCGGGCCCTATGCCTCAAAAGGGTCCAACCACAGCTACTGGAGGTCCTTCTCAGATGTCCTGTGGAGCTAGGGGACCTGAGAATAGAGCGTCTGGCCATACCAAACAAAGACTAAAAATAATGCACTGGAATGCGGAGGGAGTCGGCAACAAAAAAAAAAATAGAACTAGAAAACATCTTGGACCAAGAAAAAGTAAACGTGTGTTGCTTGCAAGAAACTCACCTCAACGAAAATATAGCCTTCAAAATCAGAGGCTACCAGTGTTACCAATCTGATTGAAAGGACAGGCAAAAGGGTGGGATACTAACCCTTGTAAAAAATAACATCACTGCTTCCCAAATTGAAGTTAACATGGAAGGGGCTGAGTAGCAGACTCTTAAACTTAAGACAGGTAATACAGATCTACATCTGATCAATTACTACTGTCCAAGTGACTGCCCCCAGGCACTGGACACACTACCATCAAAAGAAAACAATGACTTGTTTGACCAGCGGTCAACATGTCCGACAGCAACATATACCTGCTGAAATCACCGGCTTCGGACAAGCAGTCTAATTTGTCTAAACAAGATGTTCATCTTGACATCAAGTCCCTGACCCCGTCGACATCAGATGTCATATCAAGGCCGGCTACTGTTAATATAGGTATAATGGGCGATGTGGCCGATGAGGAACATTCTATAATCAAAGCCATATGTGGTGAGAAGACTGTCACATTTAAAAATCAGCCGGAGAGAAACATTATCAAACTTGGATACACTAATGCAAAGATCTACCAATGTGGCAATGAGGACTGCCCTAAACTTGGCCACTACAGATACTGTGGGAGTACTATGGATAACACGTTTCTGTGTGACCACCCAGGCTGAGGGGGAAGATTCAGGCTCAAATGCCACATGTCGTTTGTGGACTGCTCATCACACAATATTTTTATGGCTAACAAGTTGAACAAAGCAACTGTCATGGATGCTCTCTTTCTTGTGATTGCTGCCAATAAGTCCTTTCTTCAACCTCAGATGTTAGAATATTTATCTGCAGTTGACGTCATGAAGCCAGTATACATGGTTATACTACTGAGTAAAACTGATCTTCTCGAAGACTTCCAGGTTTATCAGCAGCAAAGAAAGATTCTGGATTTCGTCAAGGGAACTGAGGCTGACTAAAATCATTTCAGTTTCTGCGAAGCTCAAAGGCAAAATTTATGAAGTCTGCGACACTCTACCATTAAAAGAAAAAAAATGATTGTGTGTGGCGACTTCAACAGCCACTCGCAGAGCTGGGGCTATGATCACATGGACCAGAGAGGAGAGAGACTGGAATGGATTCATCTTGATTAACAAGCCATCCGACCCACATACTTTCTACTCAAAATCATGGCACACTACAACTACACCTGATCTGGCTTTCCATTCACCAGACCTGAAGTGGAACATTAGATGAATTGTTGGGAAACAACTTGGTGGCAGTGACCATCGGCCAGTTTTTCTAACTGTAGAAAATGAGCTTGTAAGTGAAAGCAGCACCTTCTCCAGGTGGAACTACAAATAAGCAGACTGGGCAATGTACAAGCTTCACACCAGCATACTGGTTAGAAACCTGAACACTGAGAAAGACATAAATAAAGTAGTTGAAGAGTTTGCGAAATGCATACTGCAGGCAGCACGAGAAACAGTACCAAGAGGAGCCCGTAAAAATTATAAACCCTGCTGGAGTAGTGAACTGGAACAGTTGCATAATGATGTGGAAGTGTGTAGAAAGCAAGCAGAGGCCAAACCCAGCCAAAAGCACCACAATAAATACCAGCACGTAAAAGCCAAATTTCAAAGAGTCAAGCTGCAAGCTAGACAGAAAAGCTGGCAGGAGAAAACAGAGTCTCTGAACTTTGAAAGAGACACAAGGAAATTGTGGAAGCTAATAAAACAACTTAATGATGAGGGCACAGGGAGAAACAGGGGGAAAGAAAGATGGAAACATCTAACAGGAAAGCAAGCAGCTTACCATTTTGCGGACTCATTCACACAAGATAACAATGTCGACATTAGTCCAGAGAAACAACAAGAGACTCGAGAGAAATGGCAACTTACAGGACAGAAGGAAACAGTACATTAGGTTCTGGAGGCACCTATGACAATTGGCGAACTGGAGCTAGCCATATCAAAACTGAAAATGAGAAAGTCACCGCGAGCTGATGGTATCTTCAATGAATGATCAGGAACCTAGGAACAGAGGCCAAAGCAAAGCTGTTGCAGATCTTCAATAAAAGCTGGATCCTAGGCAGCGTTCCACAAGCCTGGAGAGAAGCAATCATGATACCCCTCCTAAAATCAGGGAAAGATAGCTCCAGCTACAGACCAATTAGCCTCACCAGCTGTCTCTGCAAAACAATGGAGCGCATCATCAATCACAGACTGCAGTGGTACATTGAAAGTGAAAACATCCTTGTGCCACAGCAGGCTGGCTTTAGGCAGTGCTACTCTACGGAAGATCAGACAACCTACCTCTCTCAAGAAATTGAGGATGCATTCCAAGAGAAGAAGCTTGTGCTTGCTGCATGGATAGATCTGAAGAAAGCCTTTGACAAAGTCTGGAAAGAAGGTCTGATGAAGAAACTGAGAAACTGTAAAGTCAATGGAAGAATGTACAAATGGGTGAAAGCATACTTGCACAACAGAAGAGCCAGAGTACAGATAGACGGACTCAAGAGCAAGAAAGTACTACTGCGTCACAGGTGTTCCCCAGGGCGGAGTCTTGTCCCCCACACTTTTTCTAATCTTCATCAATGATCTTGTTGCTAATCTACCGCATGGAATTAAAGCGGCAATGTACGCTGATGACCTGGTTCTATGGAGCACAAATGAACATGCATCAGTGGCCACCAGATCGCTACAAAGAGCTGTAGATACATTTGTTGCATGGGCAAATAGATGGTGTGTCAGCATAAACACTGACAAGTGCAGCACCACTCTATTTACCCTCTCTCCAAAACAAAAGGCAGGGATCATCCAGATAAATGGAATATCCCTTAGAGAAGATAAAGAACCAACATACCTTGGAGTAACATTTGATGGCAGGCTGACATGGAGAAAGCACATCAACAAAGCAGTAGCAAAAGCCAGAAGGAAAATAGCCATCCTGAGAAAACTAAGTGGAACCACATGGGGAGCCAGTGGGAAAATACTTAGCAAAGTTTATCAACAGAGCATACGACCACACCTGGAATACGGGTCAACTACGTGGTGTTCAGCATCAAAAACCACACTTAAAGAGCTGGACAAGGTGCAAAATCTAGCACTTAGAGTCACCACAGGAGGGATGAGATAAACCCCTATAGTGAAGATGGAGAAGATGGTGAGGACACAAGCACTGAGAGAGCGCAGAGATACGAAAACGCTAATACAAGCAGAAAAGTTCCTCAGCTTGCCAGGCCACCCTATGAAGAACAGATTTGAAAACTTAGCTATGGGGCGGTTGAAAAGAAGCAGTTTTATCCACCAGGCCAAATGACTCTGCAGAGAAACCACCGATCTGCCCACAGTTGGTATCCCCCTGAAAACTATTACCAGAGCGAACTCCATGGAAAGATGAACATAGACTATCACTACAAATCCAGACAAAAGTGAGAGGAATATTTGACAAGGAAGAACAGAACAGTGTACAGCGCAGAACAGCCACTCTCAGCTTCCTTGATGAAGAATACCCACAGGACCTCTGGATCCGAGTCTACACAGATGGGTCAGCACAAAATGCTGTTCGAAATGGAGGAGCGGGAGTGTACATAGAATACCCAAATAATACTAGGGACACAGGCCAGAGTACCAACAGGAAAGTACTGCCATAACTATGATGCTGAAATTGAGGCAATCAAGACAGCAACAGAGAAATTACTAAATACCAGCCATGATACACAACCTGTGGTGCTATTGACAGATGCAAAATCAGTACTCAAGTCGCTCCTGTCTGGGAAATTGCCAGTACTAAGGACACTACTTTCTGAACTTAGCAGACAGCATCAGGTCACCATACAGTGGATACCATCCCACTGTGGAATACCCGGAAAAGACAGAGCTGATCGATTGGCTAAGGAAGGAGCAAAAGAAGAACAGCCTGATGTGCCCGTTACATACCACCAAAAGAAAAGAATGATCAAATCAGTCAGAAAGCCACCAAAACCTGCTCAAGACGACTACCACGTTATGGATAGACAAGAGCAAGTCATTATTCTGCGCTTCATAACAGGACACAATAGATTACGCAACCACATGTATACAAAATTCAAGATTGGTGAATCAGCCATGTGCACATGTGGATTGGCGTCGCAGACAGCAGAGCACATACTCCAAGACTGCCCAAAATATAACATATCTAGGCAAACCTTCTGGCCTAGAGAGACGACAGTGGAAGATAAACTCTATGGACCGCTGAGTGAACTAAAAAAGACAGTTAAATTCAAACAAGAGACAACATTGCAGTTATAGACATATTTCAAGTGAACGAAAGAAGAAGAATATTTTACAACAAAATGTGGAATACCAACAGCAAAAGTTGGAATACCAAGAACAAAATGTGGAATACCAACTACAAAATGTGGAATACCAACAACAACATCTGGAATACCAACAACAAAATGTGGAATACCAACAACAAAATGTGGAATACCAACAACAAAATGTGGAATACCAACAACAAAGTGTGGAATACCAACAAAAAAATGTGGAATACCAACAACAAAATGTGGAATACCAACAACAAAATGTGGAATACCAACAACAAAATGTGGAATACCAACAACAAAATGTGGAATACCAACAACTCCCATGAATATCACCGGGCTGCCACGAGTAGGCATACAACAAAATTCCGAATATCAAGAACACAATTTGGAATACCAACGATAATATTTGGAATACCAACAACAACATTTGGAATACCACCAACAACATTTGGAATACCAACAACTCCCATGAATATCACCGGACTGCTATTAGTAGGCATACAACAACACAACTCCCCATGAATATCACCGGACTGCTATTAGTAGGCATACAACAACATTTGGAATACCAACAACAACATTTGGAATACCAACAACAACATTTGGAATGCCAACAACAACATTTGGAATACCAACATTTGGAATACCAACAACAACATTTGGAATACCAACAACAACTGAAACAAGCATGACCTGAAGCAGAGACCTGTAATGGGTCTATAATGAGAAAGGCCATCATGTTTTCAAGCCTGAATGCACGAAGGAAAAGGTAACCAGTCTTTTCCTCTGCTGGCAGACGACGATCGCAGGCATCAAACCCTGATCCGACTGTCCTCGTCACATTTTCTGCATAGCCCCTATCAACTACACAAATGTATTGGCTGAGAACACACAGTAACCATTTACCATAGTGATTTTCTTGATTTACAATAATACACAGAGAAAGGAGGTCAGTTTGGCAGAATGGAAAAGAGCGCTCATTCTTAAACATCTAGAATGCTGATGCCGACGTAGCGGGCTTATCCCTTCATCGGTCAGTCAGACTAAGATGTGGACTTCTTGTCCTTGACTTGGGGATGTGAATTACAAGTATCCTCTGAAGTCAAAGTGGGTTCACCTGATGGCAAGAGACACTGGAAATAGGGAAAGCTGATCCACATGCAAAATCAGTCCAGTGCACTAGAAGTCGTAGCATGTGTTTGGCAATGCGTAAAACAGTGTCTGGTTGTAAAACATTGCTCAACTCTGTCATGACCCAATTATGAATAGACATATAGGGACCTGAAGTGTGTTGTGGTCTTGCTTTAGTTGTTTAGATTGTGCAGAATCAATCTAAAATAGACACTAGATATATTTAAACACAGAAGTCACAAACACTATGTCGCATGATTTATTGCCTGGCATATTTCGCTGCATCTCGTCACGTGTACACTGCACAGTTTATAACACGTGAAGTGAATAAATGAATAATTCTAAGCTGAAACAATAAAACCACATAATCACAGGTATATTGTTTGAATGTGGAGCATATATTATCCCCACGGTAATTTCACATTTACCACAAGCTCTTTCTGTTTGCATAAAACCGGCTAAAACCGCCTAACTGCGTCAATATATTTGAGCAATAATTTTCTGTTAGTCGAATACAATAAACAACATTATGTTTCTTTGTTGAAGTTATGGCCATAGTTTATGAGATGTTGAGTAATCGATGAGGGTGTTTTAGAGCCTGTTGACCGCACGGGGACACCTGAAGACTGACCAACTGAATAAATCATGCAACATACTGTTTGTGGCTTCTGTGTTTTACATTCACTCAGGAACACACTGTTTTGGACTAGATATATTCTAGATCAGTGTTCTCAACCTTTTTTGGCACATGCATCCCTTCACCATATGTTCAGAATGTCATTCCCCCTCTTTCATATATCCTCCTTATAAATCCCCCCCCCCACACACACACACACATACGCACTCACACAGTATACTAAAACAAGTCTAGACGTCTACATAAAATGTGATTTGCGGGTCTACTTATGTTATAAAACAAATTTCAGTAGGGCGAGAAGTACAGAACCATAAAGTATGTAGGGAAAAACAATATCAAGTAATCGATTCTTGTACTAACGTGATCTTGAAATAATCTTAATTCCCCCTGGAAACCCGGGGGTGGGGGGGGGGGGGGGGGGGGGTGTGTTGAGAACCACTGTTCTAGATTGTTTGTGCTGTGAACATGAAATTCACAGAACATAAAGATAGAGTGCAACCTAACTGAAATTATATTATTTGTTGTGTATGGTTGCATGATAGCTCATAAATCTTTTAGACAAATATTGATTGGCGCTCAAAGAAGTAGAAGTATGAAGTAGAGATTTGAGGACACATTCGACAATATAAACATATAAAGCTATAGTTACTACACCAAAATTCGAGCCTGTCACCTTCACATGATGACAGTGCCTGACTGCAAGAAGAAGTGAACTTCAAACCATGACCAACTGGACAGGTGACAAGTTCGAATCCAAGTGTGATAATTATAACTTTCAATTGTTATGTTGTCCAGTGTGCCCTCTAATCTCTATGTCCTAGTTCTGCTTCTATAAGTGCCAACCAATACTCTGGAGTTTGTTTATGAGCTGGCTTAGTTGTGACTCAAGGGTTCCCAAACTGATACTGATTGTAAGATAGTTGGTTTGAAATGTAATTAAGACTGACGAACGTTTCAGAAAGACTAGCATATCCAATGAGGACTGAAACATCTAACTACAGGACAAACGTAACATAAACAACTGGCACAGGAAATAATTAAATGTTGCTGAAGCCTTGAATTTTTGCACGACAAAGTGGGCAGATCCCCCGATTCCGTGAGATGATTTTAGTAGCACAGTCTTCACAGAGATTTCTGTGACGGCAAGGGTAGAGCTCTACAATACTGCCTTCTTCATAGCACACCACACAATCCCCTATGTGTGTGATTGATCTTCTAGAGGTTACAGTACTGCCTCCAGCTGAACCACGAAATGTGTTCAAATGAGTTCTTGATGATGGGCGAGTTCTGTTGTCTGCAGCATTACTGCCTGAGCCGAAACCTGCAAAATTGAGAACAATCAATGAAGAAATGGCTCTACAATGAAGGTTGGCTGCAAGGGAACTCCAACACACCCTGTCTCTCATTCTGGCCTTACACTGACAAACTGCTGTTCATCCATCTCCTAAAGTATCTTTGCCTACTTTTCCTTTGGTGGAGTGTGTTTACAATGGAATACCCAATGTTGATAGAAGGAATCTTACCAGTCTAAGCTAATCTAAGCCTGTCTGTCAAATAACCTGGTTAGTCTAATAAACATCTCCATTATGTGATGATCCTGTAGTGTTCTTGCATATCCTGCAACTTTCTGGGCTTCAGGAGAGGATGGACAGTTTTTCAACAGGGTGCCGATCCAGTTCACATTTCTGACATCCGCTCTTTTTTATGTCCAGACTCCTACATTTGTTTGTTTTTCTTCGTAGGAAATAAGACCTACTTTCACATATATCCACATTTCTAAGGACTAACTTCTATGTGCTAGGGACTGACTTCTATGTGCTAGGGACTCACTTCTATGTGTTAGGGAATGTTTTCTATGTGCTGGGGACTGACTTCTATATGCTAGGGGCTGATTTCTATGTGCCAAGGACTGACTTCTATGTGCTAGGGACTGACTTCTATGTACTAGGGACTGACTTCTATATGCTAGGGGCTGATTTCTATGTGCCAAGGACTGACTTCTATGTACTAGGGACTGACTTCTATGTACTAGGGACTGACTTCTATATGCTAGGGAATGTTTTCTTTGTGCTAGGGGCTGACTTATATATGCTAGGGGCTGATTTCTATGTGCCAGGGACTGACTTGTATGTGCTAGGGAATGACTTATATGTGCTAGGGAATGACTTATATGTGCAAGGAAATGACTTCTATGTGCTAGGGATTGACTTCTATGTGCTAGGGCAGGTATGGGCAAACTATGGCCCACGGGCCACATGCGGCACGGCAACTGATTTTATGTAGCCCACGAGGGCACTTAGAAATAAAAAAATTTACTACCTTTTTAAGTTATTTTGTTGAATTTTACAGAATTTCATGATTGTTTTAACATTTTTGATAAAATTTCTTTCTAATTATCTTTTCTGTAAACAGTCCTTGACCTTCGTAATGTAATGCTTCTTCTTCTTCTTTTGTTTGCCTTAAATATGTCTATAACTGCAATGTTGCCTCTTGTATGAATTTAACTGTCCTTTTTAGTTCACTCAGCAGTCCATAGAGTTTATCTTCCACTGTCGTCTCTCTAGGCTAGAAGGTTTGCCTAGACATGTTGCAATTTGGGCAGTCTTTGAGTATGTGCTCTGCTGTCTGCGAAGCCAATCCACACGTGCACATGGCTGATTCACTAATCTTGAATCTTGTATACATGTGGTTGCATAATCTATTGTGTCCTGTTCTGAGGCGCACAATAATGACTTGTTCTGGTGTGTCCATAATATGGTAGTCGTCTTGAGCAGGTTTAGGCTAGAAGGTTTGCCTAGACATGTTGCAATTTGGGCAGTCTTTGAGTATGTGCTCTGCTGTCTGCGAAGCCAATCCACACGTGCACATGGCTGATTCACTAATCTTGAATCTTGTATACATGTGGTTGCATAATCTATTGTGTCCTGTTCTGAGGCGCACAATAATGACTTGTTCTGGTGTGTCCATAATATGGTAGTCGTCTTGAGCAGGTTTTGTGGCATTCTGACTGATTTGATTACAGCTGTAAACAAAATATATATATGTGGCCTCCCAATAGCTTTATATTTGTCAATGCGGCCCTCCGCACAAAACGTTTGCCCACCCCTGTGCTAGGGAATGACTTCTATGTGCTAGGGATTGACTTCTATGTGCTAGGGACTGACTTCTATGTCCTAGGGACTGACTTCTATGTGCTAGGGATTGACTTATATGTGCTAGGGATTGACTTCTATGTGCTAGGGATTGACTTCTATGTGCTAGGGACTGACTTATATGTGCTAGGGACTGACATATGTGCTAGGGATTGACTTCTATGTGCTAGGGACTGACTTATATGTGCTAGGGAATGACTTATATGTGCTAGGTACTGACTTCTATGTGCTAGGGATTGACTTCTATGTGCTAGGGACTGACTTCTATGTGCTAGGGACTGACTTATATGTGCTAGGGACTGACTTATATGTGCTAGGGATTGACTTCTATGTGCTAGGGACTGACTTATATGTGCTAGGGACTGACTTCTATGTGCTAGGTACTGACTTCTATGTGCTAGGGACTGACTTATATGTGCTAGGTACTGACTTCTATGTGCTAGGGATTGACTTCTATGTGCTAGGGACTGACTTGTATGTGCTAGGGACTCACTTGTATGTGCTAGGGATTGACTTCTATGTGCTAGGGAATGACTTCTATGTGCTAGGGACTGAATTCTATGCACAAGGGAATTACTTCTATGTGCTAGGGACTGACTTCTATGTGCTAGGGACTGACTTATATGTGCTAGGGAATGACTTATATGTGCTAGGGACTGACTTCTATGTGCTAGGGACTGACTTCTATGTGCTAGGGACTGACTTATATGTGCTAGGGATTGACTTCTATGTGCTAGGGACTGACTTCTATGTGCTAGGGACTGACTTCTATGTGCTAGGGACTGACTTATATGTGCTAGGGACTGACTTATATGTGCTAGGGACTAACTTGTATGTGCTAGGGAATTACTTCTATGTGCTAGGGATTGAATTCTATGTGCTAGGTACTGACTTCTATGTGCTAGGGACTGACGTATATGTGCTAGGGACTGACTTATATGTGCTAGGGAATTACTTCTATGTGCTAGGGACTGACTTCTATGTGCTAGGGACTGACTTATATGTGCTAGGGAATTACTTCTACGTGCTAGGGACTAACTTGTATGTGCTAGGGAATTACTTCTATGTGCTAGGGATTGAATTCTATGTGCTAGGTACTGACTTCTATGTGCTAGGGACTGACTTATATGTGCTAGGGACTGACTTATATGTGCTAGGGACTGACTTCTATGTGCTAGGGACTGACTTATATGTGCTAGGGATTGACTTCTATGTGCTAGGGACTGACTTCTATGTGCTAGGGAATGACTTATATGTGCTAGGGACTGAATTCTATGTGCTAGGTACTGACTTCTATGTGCTAGGGACTGACTTATATGTGCTAGGGATTGACTTATATGTGCTAGGGAATGACTTGTATGTGCTAGGGACTGACTTGTATGTGCTAGGGACTGACTTATATGTGCTAGGGACTAACTTATATGTGCTAGGGATTGACTTCTATGTGCTAGGGACTGACTTCTATGTGCTAGGGAATGACTTATATGTGCTAGGGACTGAATTCTATGTGCTAGGTACTGACTTCTATGTGCTAGGGACTGACTTATATGTGCTAGGGATTGACTTATATGTGCTAGGGACTGACTTCTATGTGCTAGGGACTGACTTCTATGTGCTAGGGACTGACTTATATGTGCTAGGGACTAACTTATATGTGCTAGGGATTGACTTCTATGTGCTAGGGATTGACTTCTATGTGCTAGGTACTGACTTCTATGTGCTAGGGACTGACTTATATGTGCTAGGGACTGACTTATATGTGCTAGGGACTGACTTATATGTGCTAGGGACTAACTTATATGTGCTAGGGATTGACTTCTATGTGCTAGGGATTGACTTCTATGTGCTAGGGACTAACTTATATGTGCTAGGGACTAACTTATATGTGCTAGGTACTGACTTCTATGTGCTAGGGACTGACTTCTATGTGCTAGGGACTGACTTATATGTGCTAGGGATTGACTTATATGTGCTAGGGACTGACTTCTATGTGCTAGGGAATGACTTCTATGTCTTAGGGACTGTCTTCTATGCGCAAGGGAATGACTTCTATGTGCTAGGGACTCACTTTCTATATCTTGAGGCTTAGGAATTAAAGCCTCCTGGTTAGTGCAGTCATCGAAAACAGTGCAGGTTGGGGATTTTCTGTAATTCACCAATAAAAGATGTCCTTTTGTGTTCTATCATCGTTCATCCTCCTAATGTGTCCTATCCATCTAAGTCTATAAGATGATCATGGAACAAACTGTCACACCATAATAATGTTATCACTTTAGAAAATATTATTATAAGAAGAAACAAAGCAACTCCGCTGCTCAAGAAAGTACAAAATAGCAAGATCTTGCGTTAAACATTTAACAACAAATAAAGGACTCTTTTACAAGCCTTAATTTCTTAGGTATATAGTGCTAGACCCATATCTATACAGCCCAATAAGCTCTCAGAATCATATTTATACATCCCAATCAGCACTCAGAATCATATTTATACAACCCAATCAGCAGTCAGAATCATATTTATACAACATAATCAGCACTCAAAATCATATTTATACAACCCAATCAGCACTCAGAATCATTTTTATACAACCCAATCAGCACCCAGAATCATATTTATACAACTCAATCAGCACTCAGAATCATATATATAGAACCCAATCATACTCAGAATCATGATTATACAACTTAATCAGCAATCAGGATCAAATTTATATAACCCAATCAGCACTCAGAATCATATTTATACCACCCAATCAGGACATAGAATCATATTTATACCACCCAATCAGCACTCATAATCATATTTATACAACTTAACCAGCACTCAGAATCATATTTATACAACTCAATTAGCACTCAGAATCATATTTATACAACCCAATCAGCAGTTAGAATCATATTTATATAACCCAATCAGCACTCAGAATCATATTTATACAACCCAATCAGCACTCAGAATCATATTTTTACAACCCAATCAACACTCAGAATCATATTTATACAGCCCAATCAG
This sequence comes from Cepaea nemoralis, assembly GCA_014155875.1. NCBI lineage: Eukaryota > Metazoa > Mollusca > Gastropoda > Stylommatophora > Helicidae > Cepaea > Cepaea nemoralis. The sequence continues at coordinate 19,388 of JACEFZ010023963.1, forward strand.
CACTCAGAATCATATTTATACAACCCAATCAGCACTCATAATCATATTTATACAACTTAACCAGCATTCAGTATCATATTTATACAATCCAATCACCAATCAGAATCATATTTATACAACCCTATCAGCACTCAGAATCATATTTATACAACCCAATCAGCACCCACAATCATATTTATACAACCCAATGACCGGAAAAGGGTTAATAGCTAAAGTAAACAATGACATGTCAACCTGCCTGGACGGGTTTGGGCAGGAGGTGGTCTGTGCATTTCCTGTTCCTCTGCAGATGCCCGCTGTAAAAAATACAGCGCAGTGGTTAGTATGACCTGGGCTGGCACGGCAACAAACAAAAATGTCTGTAACATCTCCCAGGACTTTACCTTTGACCCTGCAAATATACACGAACCAGAAATTGTTAATAAGGAAGCAATATTTGCAGGAATTGTAGTTCTGATGCTCAGCTTGATCAGATAAGAGCAGACACTAGGTTAACCTTTTTACGGGCTGAGGATTTTAAAAACTCTATCTGGCCCACCACATACTTTCTTATTACTTAGAGCCATAACTGTTGACAACAATTCTGTTAAAACTGTTTCTGAGAAGAGTTATCACATAATACTTCTAGCACTGGTAGCACAGCAACCATTTATGCAACAGAAGTATATATTAGTGACGTTCATTTGAAACCCGTTCCAATGGCTTTATTACAAAAGCATGAAAGAAACATTAACAGGTGTGGTAGAATTAAACATAGCATTCATTTTGAATGAAGTATGCACCATGGGTTGGTCAGAAGAAGTCGCCGTAGGCATTCAGGCAAACATCCCATTGCTTAGGAAGGCAGTGAATGCCATCCGCAAAAAAGGATTGTGGTTGCTCACTGAACCAAGTGTTTATCGCGTTCATTACGTCTGCATTTGTGTGAAATCATTGCCCCTTGAGAGCTGTTTTTAGAGGTTCGAACAAATGAAAATAACATGGTGACAAATCAGGACTATAGGCTGGATGTTGCAGAATTTCCAACTTCTTCCTTGCTTATGCTTCCTGCACAATCTTTGCGACCTGTGGACGAGCATTATCGTGTAACAAAATCACACAGCAAGAAAGCATGCTGGGTTGTTTATTCTTGATGGCTTTTTGCAGCTTGTCTAGTGTTGATATTGACACCAGGTTCTAAGTCGGCCAACAATAATCCTTCATGGTAAAAAAATGCGCTCAGCATAACCTTACCAGCGAAAACATGTAACTTGAATTTGTTGGCTTTTGGTGATCCAGCATGCTTCCATTGCATGCTCTCTTTTTTGCTGCTCAGCTCAAAGTGGTGACACCATGATTCATCGCTTGCCCTATGCGGAAGAGAAATCCATCACCCTCCACTCTGTAATGCAGCAAGTGGTTCAAACACCATCCCATGCGTTCCTCGTTTTGGTGGTCAGTCAATATCTGTGGTACCCACTGTGAAAACACCTTCCGATATTGCAGTTTCTTACGAACGATCTTTTGAATTGTCCCAGTTGACACACCAGTGAATGTATGCTTCGACAATGGTTCATCTGTACTGCTGGATCAATTTTGGCGATGGCTTTTTCTGTTGCAACAATATGCGCTTGACCCGGCCGTCGAAGATCTGTCGTGACTGATGTCCTTTCCGAAACATTCGTGCCCAGTATGTCACTTTTGTCTTCGACTCATATTTGTTACTGTACACTGCCTGCATTCTTCGATGAATGTCCACTGGTCGACATCCTTCAAATGAAAGAAATTAAATCACCTCTCTTTGAGCTTCTTTGGACAGATTTTGGATCAACCCGGCCATTTTCTCAATGGTCAGAAACAGAACCTGTGCATCATGGGACGATAAACATGTGCTCTTTTATTCATTGGTCAGTACTTATCACATGACTATGACATTATCATGTTCAACATACGCAATTACGAGCTGTGCGGCACAAGCAGATTTCAAATTAACACTCCTTATGTTTTTATTATGACTGACTGGCATCTTGTCGTTTTGACAGATGCTAGGTTGTTACATTGTGCTTTAAAACAAGGCAATACCGCTCCATAACACAAAGCCTGGGCTGAATTGTAGAGACCATGAGTTACCCATGCAGCATGATCCCTCTCTCGGCCTGTCTAGTTTACTCCAGAGGAAAGGTAACATTAATACATCTGGAACAAGACAAGCTGCAGAAGCTGCCACATCAGAAAAGCAATGCTCTAACTGTCTGCCTGTTGGAGCTTTGATCCTAGACCAATTGTCAACCAAAGGCTTAGGACCTGGTCTGCCCTGTCCTCACATGAAGTCTTAGGTTGCATTTCCTTGCACCAGGATAAGGCACAATGTGGGGTGTTGGGTTTGGTGTTTGCCACCCAACAATCGGCACTAACAAAAAGCAGTTAGTATGATCTACTGCCATATGGTAGTTCAGTCATATCTAAGATATGATTAAAATGTTTTTATTATACTAAAATTTATAAGGTGGGTGTTCATGGCAAAGCAGTCAAATCAACTGCCTCACTCCCTGAAGGTCTTGGGTTTGTATGTAAAAATAAAATAAAAAAGTCGCTTAAAAGTCGACAGGGTCGACTTCATTGCATCGGATTTTTATCCCATATGGCTCAGTCTCTTTCCGCAGCGCAGAAAGCGTTGCACAAAGCACAAACTCCATAGCTCCAGCAACGACCCTCAGGAGTCTCCAAAAAAACGCACCCGTGAACCGAAGGATGCGGCCCAGAATCGAACCCATAACCTTTGGTTGCATGAGTCAGGCGGCTTGATTACCTTGCCACAGTGTATTTTTGTCATTCAGAGACCATTTTTGTGATTTTTCCAGAGACCACCATGGTTTATCATTAGAGCTATGGATGTCACTTTGTTGTGTTGCTCTTGGCCATGGTTTATTGCTAGAGCCGAGCTATGGAGGTCACTTTGTTGTGATGCTCTTGCTTGGCACAAGGATCAATCTACTTAACTGAACCTGAAAACGAAAGTAAAAGTAAAAAGTGAATTTGCTTTTGTCTTTTTAAATCTTCTGATAAGATAAACGGCTGCAAGTTAACTGTACAGATAAGGTACTAATAAGAGTAGAATGTATGTTCATGTAGAAAGAAACAAAACAATACGTACAACAATCAGCAGAGACGTTCAGTCAACCTCAGTCAATGTGTGTTTGTGTTGTTGTTTATTTTGTGCCCAGCGATCTTCTCACACGAAGTCGTAGTCTTTTGTTCTCGCTTTCTTAGTAAAATTATCAAGAAAATACAATATCCTATTAAATATTAATTAAGCATAAATATTTGCATACACTTATAAACACTGTAGCACAAAGATACAATGACTTATTGCACAAAAAGAAGTAAGTTCGATCGTTTCTCAACAGAAAGACAACCTTCGACGATCGGTTATAAACAGGAAGTTGTGCTAGCAGACGATGCGTAAATGAGGAGCCCGTGAGGTCATCATGATGACAAGGAAAAGGGTCATATGGGCTAGAGAGCTGCCAACTAACTATCAGAGACCGAATAAGACATGATGTAATCAGACAGATAGTGGGATCAACACCTTGTGCCACTTATATTGACAGGCAGAATATCAAATGGTTTGGGCATCTCGTTAGAACTAAGAATGCAACACCATCAACTTACCAGCACTGGCCTTCAATCAATCAATCAATCATGTGCCATGCCGGAAAGCGTGGGCGGTCATGACTCGCCATTTCACTCGATCACCAGTGTCGTGGATCAGCTCAGTGTTCCTGTCCCGTCCATGCCATGTGGTCAAGCCATCCAGGTATTTTCCTCTCGATCTTCCTCTTGGTCTGTTCCCTTCGATCTTGCCAGTTGTCACCAAGTTCTCCAATCCATTTCTTCTCATAACATGTCCAAAAATTTTTGACTGTCTACGTCTTATCTCTCCAATCAGCTTACGATGTTCATTTGTCTCCTGTAGTACTTTGTCATTGGTTTTTCTGTCTGTCCATAATATTCTTTGCATTTTCCTTAGAAACCACATTTCTGCAGCCATCAGATGTTTTTCAGCTTGACTGCTCATTGTCCAAGTTTCTTCTTCTTCTTCTTCTGCGTTCATCCGGATTTTTTTTTTTTTTGGACGTGACTGCGTTCTTGCGCCGTTAGGCCGACACATCCGACTTCTGCGGGCATTTGTTGACCGGATTAACCTTCCCGGGGGTTTCTTAGGACGTTTGAATCTCACTGTTGTGGTGTTACCCCTCATCCTAGTTGGCCCATATAGAACAGCCAAAGACATCCCGGTCAACCCTCAAGGGAAGGCAGGGGCAGACCATGGGCATTCCCCGCCATCCAAGGAGGCTTCCATACTTGCAGAGCCATCACACAGCGCTCTGGTAATGGGCTCACCCAAGGAATCGTCACGTCCTGCACATGGCTGCTTAGCCTCACTTCCGTATATTGGGCCTTCCGTTCACCATAGGCTGGTCCTCCGGAAACCAGAAGAATGCAGTCTACAGATGACATCCACACAGTGAGCTTTCGATTCAGACTTTCCACATAATGGATTTGCTATCCAAGCAATATTCCATTTCGTGCCACTAGGACACTTTTTCCACCTTTTATGAAGCCCACACAGTGAGCTTTCGATTCGGACTTTTCACGTAATGGATTTGCTATCCAAGCAATATTCCATTTCATGCCTCTGGGACGCTTTTGTAATCGACATACCTGTCGTATGAAGTGTGGCAGTCTAAATACATCTTCATGCACCTTTAGATGTCAACCTGAATGTAGTTAAAGTAAGCTGTAGTCAACTTGAGCTTGTTGATATCTCCATAGAGCTTGTCCTAAAATGAAGCAGGCGTGGGCCAAAATATCTTTCTCTGTTCTGCATATATTGGGCACTCCTGCAGCAAATGTTTAACTGTCATTTTACCAGTTCCACAATTACATACATCGGTATCTCCTATCTTTAGTTTGTTGAACAAGTGGTGTTTCAGCCTGTTATGACCTGTTCGGAGTCTGAAGATTGCTACTTGTTCTCTTCGGGCGAGTTTGTAATAGTAATATGCATCATCCTTCTGGTGGCCTGGATGCTCTTATTCCCATTTGGTTCTATAAGTGCTTTTTATCAACCTCTTTGCCTCATTATAGGTTATGTCTATGTCAGGCTGTGGTAGTCGTCCGCCCTCTTTTGCCAGTCTGTCAGCCTCTTCATTTCCAGGTATACTGCAATGTGATGGGATTCACTGTATTACAACTTTTTTGGATTTCTGGCATAGACCATGGAGTGCTGCTCTTAGATCAGCTATTTCTGTGCTGTTATTGCTCTTCAGTATTGAGACAGCTGACTTTGCATCTGTGAAGATAGCTATTTGCTTCTCTTTATTTTCCTCCATCAAGAGCATTTCTGCTGCAGTTTTCAGAGCCTCTACCTCCGCTTTGAAGTTACTTGAAAACTTTCCAGTTGCCACTGAATGTGTTTTTTTTTTCACTCCATTTTTTAAATTTAGGAGAATTCCTCCTCCTCCATTCTCTATTGAATTTTTGGCTGATCCATCTGTATATGCATGGTTCCAATTGCTGCTTGGGTAATGTTATTTTATGTAGTTTAGGGTTATTTCTCTTCTTTCAGTTTCATGCTGAGCGTTCTTTTTCTCAATACCAGGAATGTTTTCTATCATCTCAGGCAGTTGCTGCTGTCTCCAAGCTGGGAACTTGTGTGGATTGTAAATGGGTTTGACTGTTGATATGTTAAGTATAGGATCTGCCCTAATCTTTCGTTTTGCAGTTTCTACAAAGTTGCTACGCTTCAGTCTTCCCTTTCCAAAACCATTAATCCTTTTATACATAGGGTGGTCTGTCAATCTTCTAAATTTTTCTGCTTGTTGCTGGGCTCTGCTATCTCTTCTATCCTGCATTGGTTGCAAACAAGTGATCTTTTCTAGTTCATTAATAGGCGTTGTCTTCAGGCTTCCAGTTATGATTTGCATTCCTTGATTTTGGACTCTATTTATTTTGTTAAAGTTTGACTTTGCTGCTGTTGCCCAAGCTGCGATGCCATATTCCAGTACTGGCCTCACCCGTCCAGTATATAACTTCTTGAGAACTTTCTCATCTGCTCCCCACGTTGTACCAGCAAGCTTTTTCATGATTGCCATTCTTTGCCTTGCTCTTGTTCGATTTTTCTCAACCTGTGTTTTCCATGTCAAGCGACGATCAAAGGTGATTCCTAGATAGTTTGGATTTTCTTCATGGCGCAATATTTTCCCATTCAATACCAGCTTAGGTTGCTGAGTTTTATTTGAGAGGGAGAACACTGTGCATGTTGTTTTCTCCTCACTTATCTTCACTAGCCATGATTTTGACCAGTCCTCTAGCGCTAATATGGCTTGCTGTATTCTGCTGTTAGCTGTACTAATATATTCTTCAGATGTCCATATGGCTAGGTCATCTGCAAAGGAGGATGTGTGTACTCTGGCTGGAAAATTTTCTGTGATGTCATTTATATATGCTAGGAATAATGTTGGTGAAAGAACTCCTCCTTGGGGGACACCCTGCTCCAACAGCATTATTTTGCTGGTTTGTCCTTGTACTTTTGTCCTGGCAGTTCTGTTCTTAAGGTAGTGGCTGATCCATTTGTACATTTTCCCACAAACATGCATTTTTTGCAGTTTTACTTTCAGTCCTTCCTTCCATACTTTATCAAATGCTTTTTTCTAAATCTATCCAGACCGCTAGTGTGTGCTTTTTTCTCTTGGAAGGCATCCTCTATTTCCTGAGCTATATAGGTTATTTGATCTTCAGTTGATCTGTACTTTCTGAATCCTGCTTGGTGTGGTGTTAAGAGTTGGTTTTCTTCCAGATGCCATGTTAGCCTGCCATTGATAATGCTTTCCATTAATTTTCCTACACAGCTAAGTAGACTGATAGGTCGATAGCCATTTGGTTCTTCCAGGTCTTTTCCTTTCTTTGGGACTGGTATTAGTATAGCTTCCTTCCATGCCTGTGGGACTATTCCTCTCTTCCAACTGTAATTTAGGACTGCTAGTAGTTTCTTTTTTGCCTTAGTGCCTAGTCCTATTGGCATTTCATTTGTGATTCCATTCTTTCCTGGTGATTTCTTCTTTTTTAGGGTATATGTCGTATATTTTGAAGGGACTGGCAATCACTAAAGTGTATGACCCATCTCTGTTAAAGGAAGCTGGGCTCCATCCTCTTCTTATATGTAAATAGATCAAGAATACGACCCTTGAAAGATTTACAGACTAAGGGTGTGTGGTCCTCTTTTAATAGAAAAAGTAATCACTAGGTTTGTCCCCTGTCTTTCCACCTGGTATTTAATGGTATAGCTCACGAACCCCCTTCTTCCATCTTAAGAAATTGTCTGAAAGACTTTCTCAATAAGAATCAGGTGCAATATAACATGGATTTCAATCAATCAATCATGTGCCATGCCGGAAAGCGTGGGCGGTCATGATTCACCATTTCACTCGATCACCAGAGTCGTGGATCAGCTCAGTGTTCCTGTCTCGTCCATGCCATGTGGCCAAGCCATCCAGGTATTTTCCTCTCGGTCTTCCTCTTGGTCTGTTCCCCTCGATCTTGCCAGCTGTCACCAAGTTCTCCAGTCCATTTCTTCTCATAACATGTCCAAAAAATTTTGACTGTCTACGTCTAATTTCTCTAATCAATCTACGATTTTCATTTGTCTCTTGTAGTACTTGGTCATTGGTTTTTCTATCTGTCCATGGTATTCTTTGCATTTTCCTCAGAAACCACATTTCTGCAGCCATCAGATGTTTTTCAGCTTGACTGCATATTGTCCAAGTTTCACATCCATACAAAAGAACAGGCTCTATGTATCCCCTCAACACTCTTTTTCTCGTTTCAATTGACATCTTTTTATTGGTCAGAATGTTTTTCATCTTGCTAAAGGCTACTTTCGCCATAGCGATCGTTGTTCTAATCTCTTCAAGGCATCTCCCATCAGATGTTATGACTGTTCCATGATAATTGTACCGATTCACTTGTTGAAGAATATTTCCATTTACTTGTATATTACATTGTGGCACTTCTTTCTTCCTAGTGACGACCACAACCTGTCTTTTTACAATTTAATTCTAACCCCAGTTGCTCACTGTGTACAACAACCGCATCTACTAATTGTTGTAGGTCCTGCGCATTGTCTGCAATTAATACTGTATCATCTGCATATCTAATGTTATTGATGTTTCTTCCACCAATGCTGATTCCATTTATATCCTCTACATTTCTGAAAATATTTTCACTGTATAGGGAAAAAAGATCTAGAGACATCTCACATCCCTGCCTAACACTTCTCTTAATTGGCTGATACTGTCCCACTTCATTATCAATCCTTATTGCAGCTTGTTGTTTCCAATATATGTTTTTTTTTATAAGTCTAATGTCTTTCCCATCAATTTGTAGATCTGCGAGCATATCCACCATGTTGACATGTCTAACTCTATCAAAAGCCTTTGTATAGTCAATAAAGCAAAGATGTATATCCTTGTTTACTTCTATAGCACGTTCAATAACTGTTCGCAGCATATACACAGCATTTACTGTACCCTTTCCTTCTACAAACCCGCATTGTTCTTCCTCTATTTCAGGTTGTATCTTCTTCCTCACTCTTTGCATGATAATTCTTAGCAAAATCTTTGTGATGTGACTCATTATACTAATTGTTCTATGTTGATCACATTCCAAGGTTCCTGATTTCTTTGGGATTGCAATAAATACAGAGTTACATAATTCAGGAGGTATATCTCCTGTATCATATAATGTGTTCAGTAGTCTGGTGACTTGCTCTGGTCCAAATTCTTCCAAAGCTTTAATCATTTCTGTTGTGATGTTACCTGCACCGGAGGCCTTGCCAGCTTTCATATGCTTAAGAACATTTCGAACCTCCATCTCCAAAATTGGCGGTCCTTCATTATTAAATCTAATATCATACTGTTCGTCTCTGTTATCATCATTAAGGTGTTTCACATAATCTGTCCATACATGTAGAATCTGGTCTTTTTCTATTATGATTTTGCCATCTTTCGTTTTTAGACACCCTGTTGATGTACTTGTTATTTTATTAGTAAGTTCCTGAATTCTTTTGTGCACTAATTTGGTATTTTGACTTTTGTGTTGGTTTTCAATTTTTTAGCACTTTTCCTCAAGCCATGCTTCTTTTGCCTCCTTACATAATATTCTGACTTGTCTGTGAATTTCTTCATATTTGACAGAATTATTTTTGTTGAGTCTTCTTGTTTCCATGAGGTGTAAAATTTCTTCAGTCATCCATTTCTTACGACCCACCTTCTTTAATTTTGGAATAGTTGTTTCTGCAGCCACATTGATTGAATTCTTCAACGTTTCCCATTGATCATCCACATCCTGGAATAGGATCTCTAGATCAGACAATATATCAAATCTGTTCTGTACTCCTATGTTGAATTTGTTTTGTATTTCCTGGCCTTACCTTACGTAAAAGAACATCTACTACAAGAGCAAGAGGACGCCCGAGGAAAACAAAATGGATGACGACATCAAAGAGTTCAAAGACATTGTACAATCACACAGAATGAAACTATCCAGTACCATCCATTGGGCGCTGGTGCGCCAATTATTTCTTCCCACGACCCTAGATGGCAAAAGTGGATGATAATGATTGACATAAGCCTGGGTCATTGACATTGAGATGAGTGACCTGTGTAGCGGGACTACGAGGAAAACAATCAATCCTGAGAAATAATGGGGGGGGGGGGGGGGTTGTGAGTGGATACCCCTAGGGCGAATGGGGCGAAAGACAGTTGTGTGTTGTGTGAAGTCAGGAGACTGGAGAGTCAGTGAGAGAAGAGACCGACTGCGGGTCAGGTCGTTTAAGAGAGTTGAGTTTTAGATACCGAAGGAGTCGGTAGTCCACGGAGAACTGTGTTGTGTGATTCGCCGAGCTGTGAAGGCAGGCCTGAAACCCAGAGTGGGTTGCATAGTTGAGCAGTGGCTCCGACCCAATGTGTGGGTTGTATTGTGGGAGATCCAGCCGTGGATAGTAGCTGGACTAAATGTCTTGTGAATTTGAGATTCAGCAGGCCGTGAGAAGCAGGTGATGTGTGCTGGTTAAATTGTGAGGAGGATATTTATATTCTATGGATTACATTATTTCTGGATGTATAAACATGTTCCGTCTGTCCGTCTTATTTCTGGAATAAATGATTATGTGCGCCAACTCAATCTTGTTTCATGACTGGTGAAGGTGCACTTCTGGGGTGAGTTGGATTAAGAGACAGTTAGATAGCTCAATTGACACACCATGAACATCGTTACCTAGACAACGACCACCACACGACAATATCACGCAAAGATCATCAAGAACATTGAACTTATCATAAGAACAACGTGTGACATCTGGGAGCTCGTCGCTTGGTAAAGAGTTTCTGACAGTACTGACAGCTACATTCGGTTAAGGAACACCGTGCAATATTGAGTTATCTGAGGGCTCGTCGCTTAGTAAGGAGTATCTGAGAGCTCGTCCGATCAAGAAACCCATTGCATTATAGACATTGGTGTCATTCTGAGATATTTGTGGGCTCTTCGCTGAGAGAGGAGTTATTATCTGTGACTTCGTTCCATCAAACTAGTCAGCGCGCGGGGAAAATACGCGGCAGAAATCACAAGCGAACAGTCAGTTCACGTCAAGTTCACTACAGGTGAATAGGATACCAACCATATCGCTGAAGCGAGCGGGGGTGTCAGAGATTTAACGCAGCACAGATCAACCGGCAGAGTCGACTACGGTGACAGGGGTAGTCACTAGTCAAAACAGCACAGAGGAAATGTCGCGTGGACAGTGAGGTGTTTGCAACAAGAGCGGTCAGTCCTAGTGTGTGTGTGTTTGACAGGACAGGATTGAAGACAGCGAGCAATTTCGTCGCAACATCCTGTGCGTGGTGGGATATTTTGTGTGTGTGTGTGTGCTGAGGCAACGCACTGTGTTGGTCGCGGGTCGACAAGTGAAGAATTCCACCACAGCTAACAAGACAGGGGAGGACGGTGGAAATTGTGAGTTTCCACGGGAAAAATCGGGTCAGCGCTGTTTACGAGGACAGCTGGAAAAGGGGTATTAACGATACCCCTACCACAGGTGCGGGGGCAGAAGTGGAAAGTGTTTGTGTATGGCGGAAAAGTTCCGGGCAGTTTACAGACAGATTAAGTGTGACTTTCCACGAAGTGAAAAAGAGCAGCCGGTGTGGGGCTGAGAAGGTTGTGTGGAAATATTTACGGAGGATTTTTCCACTGATTGTGATAAAGATGTACTGATGTACAGACGGAGGTACTGACTGAGGTTGACTGCGAAGGTCAAGGTCAGGGACAGTGGACATTTACTTAAAATTTTCCACAGGAGATCTGGATAAACAAGGTGTTTTGAAAGAAAGCCAGATTTTATGTTTCGTCTTTGTTGAACTGTTTTACTATCGATATCATTACTCTGTCATGAGCAATCATTGTTACAACGAAGGATGACATGTCATCACCGCAGGCTGGGTGGCATACAGTTACCGAAAAAGAACTGACTCTACACAGTTAAAGCGGCGGACAGTTGAGGTCTTTTTGTGATGAACTTTGGCTTTAAAAATAAATCTATCACATAATTGATACAACTACGGACTGTGTCGAGACAGAACAGTTTGGATATCACTATCATCTTCAACTTTTGTCGACAGTTGGAACTTGTGATCACCACGTGAATTCAGGAACCACTCAACAAATCAATCAGTCATTTTGAAATCTAGTGTCGTAGACATTTCCAGCGGATTGCGAATAACTATTAACACGAACAAAATAAGGACTTTTATGAGATTTCACCATTGCATTGTTGTCGGCGATTTTTTTTTTGTTTCTCTTGCTCTCATCGTCCTAAGTATTGTTGTTGTGCGTTACGTAATTATTTGTATGTGGTCCAGTGGTCGTAATAAGTAGGATATTTTTGCATTGTTTCGCGACGTACGGGAGACAAGGCAAAGAGAAATTGTCTAGGTACACATTGTATGTTGTTGAGAGGCAGCTGACGAGTCAGTTTGTTTTGTGCGGTTGAGCATTGGGTCGTCTCGACTTTATACACGGTGTCCAAGTGTCTATCGTCAGATCTATGTACATTATTCATGCTATATTTGTTCTTTTTACTGTTTTCTTCTTTTCGTTATATTTACATATGATATTTGTTGTGGTCGGATATATGTTATTATTGTGATCTTTCGTCATGTCTGCTGTCTAGTGGTCTTTGTCAGTTTATATTTATATATTACGCGCACTGTGGGTGTCCCTACACAAGCTTGTGGTTGTTACTGTGGTTTATTTCTTTGTTATCACCGTCTCCGTGTACTTGGCTTGTGAGGCTAACGTTTTTATAGAAAACACTTAGTGTTATCATCCATTTGTTTGTATATGTATTTATATGTATGTTTAACAATATTTCCAAGGACTTTATGAACTTGTGGTCATAGATATATAGATATAAGGGAGTATAGGTGATACTTCCCCCCTCACTACCTAGTGCTTATAGAGTGACTGGGTGAGTACAGAGTGATATTTTTTGCACTACGAATTTACGTACACAGGGAGTGCTGGTGTACTTAGGGAAATGACACAAATACTAACAGCAGAGTCGTCACATTTATAGTTGGCTGACAGACAGCAACGTGTCCACAAGTACAAGATGCCTACTTTAATGGAATATATTGAAGCAGGTGAACGAATAGGCCTGAAAGGTAAAGAGTTACAGGAGTATGCCGAAGCAAAAGAACAAAAACAAATGGAAAGAGAGGAGAGGCATAATGAACGCGAGGCAAAACGCCTACAGGAAGAAAAGGTAGCTGAAGCTAAGCGTCTACAGGAAGAGACACAAGTAAAACTAGCTGAAATGGAAAACAAACGTCTACAGGAAGTAAAGTTAGCTGAGATAGAAAACAAACGTCTACAGGAAGTAAAGTTAGCTGAGATAGAAAACAAGCGTCTACAGGAAGAGAAAGAGACACAAATGAAAATGGAAATTGAGAAAGAGAAGATTAAGATGGAAGCTGAAATTGCACTCCGAAAATTAGAACTATCATCTAAGGGTCAAAGTGAGGAAAACAGAAGACCTTCACAGTCATCACAACGATTGAAACTGCCATACTTTACGGACCGGGATTGTCTTGAGGCCTATCTTTCGAGATTCGAATCATCTGTGAAAACTCTAGGCATCCCGGAAGCAGAATATGCGATGCGACTTGGCGAGTTTCTTACGGGTAAGGCACTAGACACCATGTTCAATTTACCTGTAGAAGAAAGGAACAACTATACTATCTTACGTCAACGTTTGTTAACAAAGTTCCAACTAACTGAGCATGGATATAGAACAAAGTTTAGACAGTTAGTGCCAGAGACAAATCAAGATTTCACAGACTTTGTTAACACAGTAAAGAACACATTTAACAAATGGATGGAGCTCGCAGAAGTAGGGAAAGATTTTAATAAATTAGTAGATTTAGTGTTAAGAGACAAAGTATTAGCTTCATGTAATACTAACTTAGTGGCTTTCTTTGAGGAACGTAAGCCAAAGGACATAGACACAATGTCTCAGTTAGGGCAAAACTACATGACTGCACATCCTAACGTATCTATTGGGAAACTAATGAGTGAGGAAATAGTCTGTGCAGCGTACACTAAACAGGACCAGAATCCAGTCATCAGACCAAGGGCGAAAAGTGTGGATTCAGCACAGAAAGGTGAGCAGCAAGAACTTCAAGATAATGGTTTCCGAGGAAACAATGTTGGTAGAGTAGGACGGTACCCATATAGAAGAGGGAACTTCCAGAGACGTCCAAATTATGCCGGATGTTGGAATTGTGGGAGCTGGAGACACAAGGCAGCGGAGTGTGACGTGCAGCCAGCCAGTGAGCCAACAAGTAACGCAAGGAAGGAGATCATCTGTTTCAAATGTGGAAAGAAGGGGCATGTCAGCCATCAATGTAGGATGAGAGAAACAGAGCACTCAAATGCAGCGCAAGTAATTGAGACGCTGAACAATGAAGATTGTAGTGGGTGCAAACCTCTTTTTGAAAAAGACAGTCAGCCAGTCCTAATATGTGGTCATACAGTGAAAGCAGGATCAGCAGTGCATGAAGGAGGAAGTCTGAAGCTGCATCAGGGATTCGTCAATGATAGACCAGCGTTAACAATTAGGGATTCCGGATGTACGTCTATCGGAGTGAGGAAAAGTTTAATAGATCCCTCGGATTATACAGGGAAAAAGATTAGATGCATAACATTCAACGGCACAGTAGAGTTCTACCCATTAGCCATAATAACAGTAAAAACACCATATATCACTGGAAGAGTGACAGCGTGTGTTTTGGACTCACCAGTGGCTGATTTGATCATAGGAAATGTTATAGGAGTTAAAGATTGTACAGAAGAGGAAAGTAGTTTATTGGGACCAAAAATATAGTGTAAGCAGTAATGAGGTAGTTACCACAAGAGAACCTAAATTAGAGAGTATAGCTGAGGTAGAAGAGGCACTTGAAGTAGACACAGGAACTCAGGACAAGGATAGTACAGCTGAGCAGATGAGAATGGATCCCAAATATAGTGCTAGTGGCTCCCAGAGACAAGATACTACTCTGAACAAATGTTCCCAAGGGTGTAGGAGAGTAGAACATAGGCAGGTCAAAGAAGGGTAGATGGTGCTTCGAGAGGAAGAACAATGTTCTCACTCGCCGCTTTTCAGATAGTGGAACGGCACGTGGGCAAGTAGCAGTAACTTTAGCACACAGAGACCGATATACTAGAACAGCTCAGGATAGTGCATGTGCAGGGCACATAGGCATAAGGCGTATGCAGCAGAAAGCAAGGTGCCAGGTATATGGGCCAAGATTGAATAAAGAGTTCAGACTAAACAGAGACTCAAGTGTAACGGTGCAATATGCAGATAGGAAAGTTGAGTCAGGTCAAAAGAGTGTTCGCGACATTACTGACCCAGGGCTAGGGATAGCAAACAGATGTTGTAATTGTAGAGGTACCATGAGTCATGGGTACATGAAAGGTAGACACAGCATCGACAGGAATCAGAGGAGGGTTAATGCAAGAACAGAACCACCTGATATAGGGTCGGTACACAAATAGTATTGTGTGGTCGTGAAGTAGTAAGAGACCTGTGGGTACATAAGTATAATGCTTTCCTATGATGTATTATTATTATGTGATGTATTAGTTCATGCATTGGTACACAAGATAGAAAGATGGTTGTATGTATGTGTGGGGAATATGGGAGTGTACTATGAGCATTTGATGTATTATTTAGGGTGGTAGCTAAAGTGAGGTGGAGCCATACTTAGGGCTACCCAGGCAATATGTCTGGGTCACATGTTTAGTAAGTTTTAGTCTCCCAATATTTGAAAACGAAGTTTTCTTTTAAGAGGGGGGTGATGACATAAGCCTGGGTCATTGACAATGAGTTGAGTGACAGGGCATGAGAAAGAATGGAGATGAAAGTGGGAGACAGTAAAGTGACTGACCTGGCTATGAGAAAACAGCCAGTCCTGGGAAATAAAATAGTGAGGGTAGAGGAAAAACCCCTAGGGTGGATGGGGCGAGAGATAGGGTATTTGTGTGTGAAGTCAAGGGACTTCAGGGAGTTGAGTTTTAGATACCGAAGGAGTCGGTAGTCCACGGAGAACGGTGTTGTGTGATTCTCCGAGCTGTGAAGGCAGTCCTAAAACCCAGAGTGGGTTGCATAGTATGAGCAGAGGCTCCGACCCAAGTGGTGGGTTGTATTGTGGGAGATCCAGCCGTGGATAGTAGCTGGACTAAATGTCTTGTGAATTTGAGATTCAGCAGGCCGTGAGAAGCAGTGATGTGTGCTGGTTAAATTGTGAGGAGGATATTTATATTCTATGGATTACATTATTTCTGGATGTATAAACATGTTCCGTCTGTCCGTCTTATTTCTGGAATAAATGATTATGTGCGCCAACTCAATCTTGTTTCATGACTGGTGAAGGTGCACTTCTGGGGTGAGTTGGATTAAGAGACAGTTAGATAGCTCAATTGACACACCATGAACATCGTTACCTAGACAACGACCATCACACGACAATATCACGCAAAGATCATCAAGAACATTGAACTTATCATAAGAACAACGTGTGACATCTGGGAGCTCGTCGCTTGGTAAAGAGTTTCTGACAGTACTGACAGCTACATTCGGTTAAGGAACACCGTGCAATATTGAGTTATCTGAGGGCTCGTCGCTTAGTAAGGAGTATCTGAGAGCTCGTCCGATCAAGAAACCCATTGCATTATAGACATTGGTGTCATTCTGAGATATTTGTGGGCTCTTCGCTGAGAGAGGAGTTATTATCTGTGACTTCGTTCCATCAAACTAGTCAGCGCGCGGGGAAAATACGCGGCAGAAATCACAAGCGAACAGTCAGTTCACGTCAAGTTCACTACAGGTGAATAGGATACCAACCATATCGCTGAAGCGAGCGGGGGTGTCAGAGATTTAACGCAGCACAGATCAACCGGCAGAGTCGACTACGGTGACAGGGGTAGTCACTAGTCAAAACAGCACAGAGGAAATGTCGCGTGGACAGTGAGGTGTTTGCAACAAGAGCGGTCAGTCCGAGTGTGTGTGTGTTTAACAGGACAGGATTGAAGACAGCGAGCAATTTCGTCGCAACATCCTGTGCGTGGTGGGATATTGTGTGTGTGTGTGTGTGTGTGTGCTGAGGCAACGCACTGTGTTGGTCGCGGGTCGACAAGTGAAGAATTCCACCACAGCTAACAAGACAGGGGAGGACGGTGGAAATTGTGAGTTTCCAACAAGAGACAGTTTGATAGCTCAATTGACACACCATGAACATCGTTACCTAGACAACGACCATCACACGACAATATCACGCAAAGATCATCAAGAACATTGAACTTATCATAAGGACAACGTGTGACAATGATGATGATGATGATGATGATGATGATGATGATGATGATGATGATGATGATGATATGATGAAAGGTCAACATAAACCTCATTGCACCTCCAACTAAATAATATTAGGCCGTGCTCAGATACTCTCTATGTCTCCCTCAGCGTGCAACGACTGACGACAGATGTTCTGTGTTGGTTGACTATACTATTATTCTTTGCCTGCCAGCATGGCGCTCGTATAGTATATAGATTGGCCCCATCTGACTTGATGTTCTTGCTGGTTAGGTCAAAGTTACAGAATCACATCCAACCATTGAGGCATTTTCTCGTCCTGCCTCCTTGATGGTGTTCAAGATGTTAACCTGGATCCATTGCTCCTTCCACTCCCTACAGCAACCTAGCCTGCAAGTCTGCTCGTTCGTTTCCACTTACATCCGCGTGCCCTAGCACAAACATAAAACATATATTGGGCAGTCTTGACCTACTCAGAGATTCAAGCCGTTGCTTTCTGGCCTTGCACCTTGATCTTCATTAGCATACTGATGGAGTAGCTGAGAGAACATGCATGAGTGAGAGTTGGGTTCACAAGTATTGACTGACACTAATAAAAGACAAATACGCCCATAAAAGAAAAAGACGCCCATAAAAGAAAAATTCACCTATAAAAGACAAGGACATCTATAAAATACAAAGACACATATAAAATCGCTGGACAGACAAACTTCACTTAGCGATGTCCATAAAGGAAATATACGATCACAAACGTCTCGAAGTTGAATACGCACGACAGAAAAAAAAACACGCCCAGGAGTCATTCCCCGGACGGGCCCGCCCTCTGAGAGTGTCAAGAAGGTAAAAGTGCGAAACATTCGGCGAGGGGGAAGGGGGTCCTTCTGATGATCAGAAACCTTCTGCAGTGCTTACTCTGCGGTGGAGTTGTTACCACTGTAGAACTTTGTTCAACTGGCAAGATTAAGGGGACAAGAACAAGGCAGAGAAGAAAAATCCAAATAGCTTGACCATATGGCAAGGTCAAGACAAAAACACAGAGCTGATCCACGACTCTGTTGATCGTGTAAGATGACAAAACAAAACCGGCATGGCACATGATTGTATTGATTATGTGACGTTGGTGATCATAACTGCCCACAGCAGTGTTTCCCAACGTGGGGTCCACGCCCCACAGGGGGGCAATTCGATTGTTAAGGGGGGGGGGGGAGGCAATTCGAAAATGGAAGAAATCGGCTGGATATAACAAAACGGGCAGACTTGAGACTGAAGTTAACTAAACTGGAACCTGACATAAAATCTCTTTGCAGCAAGCATCAAGCGCAAGGATCTCACTAAATTTAAATAATAAATAATTACTAATAATTAAAATAATATAGACAAATCTTTCATTAAAATTATTTTGTACTTGAATTTCAGTTCTCCATTGTATGTTCAAAAAATTTACTTACTGTGTTTGCTCAATAATTTCCTATTGATTTATTCCTAAAATCTATCATTCAAGTTTCTTTAGTGAACATTTCAATTTTTGAATATTAAAAATAATGTATATGTAGCCTAATTGGGGGGGGGGGGGGGTGGGGGGGGGGATAAGAATTTTAGAAAGGCTTAGGTGGGGCACAGCACAAAAAAGGTTGGGAAGCACTGGTCCACAGCTTTCTGTCTCTTGTGTAAAGACATGCCATGCGAGACATCTGATAATGTAGTTTGTCAGTGCTGTCATACTGGTCCGTGACACTAGCCATTGTCTTTATAAAGAGATCCTTTGCCTTCCTACGTGAAACTCGAGGCCATAACCAATGGTGGATTGGTTCTAAAAGTATCGGTTGCCATGAGACACAGCTACTAAAAGGGCATTAACATGTTTTATATATTGTCTAATGTTTAAGAGGGTCCACTTCATCAGGGGCCTTACAGGAGGGCCCACTTGCCATCGGGCAATCTGACACCCTTGCCAGTGCGCCACTGATCATAATCAACAACTATATGTGGGCTGCTTTCTAGCCTCATCCACTACCAGCTACCATGGTTTAACGTGCCCCCAGTAGGAGGATAAACGGCCACTTGCCCAAGAGTGTCCTCTAGGCTTGTAGAGGGAAGGAGACACTTAACTTCTCTTTGATAGATGATACCCTTAGGCACAATGCAATACAATCAAGTTGAGTCACGAACCGACATCAACCGACTCAGGACATATGTGCTCCATCCGCATCTGCAACAGCCAGCGAAGAGTCCTAATAGTACTAGTAGCAGATTCTCTGGTCACTCTCTGCAGCACCAGTATCTCCAAGCCGTGATGATCTATCAGTGCTTCCACACTATACACAAGATCCCTAAGGGTCCCGAGCACGCCTGCCTTATCACGCACCAATACCCCACCAGCCAGTGCAGACCCAGCCAATCTGTCCGCCTGCTCGTTTTCCACAACACCAGCATGTCCTGGAGAAAAGATCCCATAGATGCTCCACATTTTGGTTTTCGAATTGAAAGATGCCACTTCCCAAGGACCTGCTTGCCTTCACCTTTCTCTATATAAAATAACACGAAGTCGTGCAGCTTTACATAACACATACGGAAAACATAGGACGTTGCGGCGACAAGCCTTCATCAGCAAACAAATACACAAAACACAACATATACTATAAACACATGGAAATACTGCAATCATTATATTAAGGCATAATACCCGAATGAGAAGAATGGAAAGATGAAAAATATCAGAACAATTAAAAGAAAATTAGAAGAAAACAAAATGAAGAGAACGTGCTCCTTATCTAAGAATTCCCAGTCTGTGAAACTCATCTATCTCTGGCTCAATTTCATAGTCTGGGATTATGAGATAAGTAGCACATCTTTTTCATTTGCTTTTCATTGTTCTCAGTTTGTTTCATCTTTCCATTCAGTTATTATACCTTAATGTAGTCGACCTAGTGTCTTCGACGTGTTTATATACTGTGTTGTGTTTTTCGCGAGCGAAGTACGTCGTTTACGAGAACCAAGTGATGACTGTGAGTTTACATCCATGGTCAGTCTGCGAGAACAGCAAGTTAAAATAGATGTGGCCAAGCAAGAGCACAATGCAGGAATCCAAAGAAGATTAATAAATAAACCAACACAGAACTGGTGTCGTTAGCCGCTACACTCTGTGGGATTTACTGATGAGAGGATCCGAGTTCTTATAGACTGAATGGTTCGATGTGCAATGAGGATGATCTGTCGACTAACTAACTAACTAACTAACTAACTAACTAACTAACTAACTAACTAACTAACTAACTAACTAACTAACTAACTAACTAACTATCTAACAGACTGACTGATTGACTGACCTGACTGACTAAGTAACTAACTAACCAACTATCTAAATAACTAACTAACTAACTCAAACTGTTGTGTATATGGTTGCTGATTTAGGCTAGTCGGCCCAACCTCCTATGTTTTCCGTAATTATGTTCGGTAAAGCTACATTACTTCTTGTTATTTTATATTGAAAAAGGTGAAGACAAGCAAGTTACTTGCTTGCTTGCTTGTGTTCGTTGGCTTAAGCTCCAACGCGAAGTCCTGTATGTCGGATGAAGGCATCCTGTTGTCCAACATCAGTGTGATGTCATACAGGACCTGAGTTTTGCGTGAGTATCCGTTGTCCCATGTCTGGCTTATTGGTGTGCAGACTGGTGGCAGTGGTGGTTCCTCGCTGTACAGGCAGACACTATCCGACTTCGGAGGAATCAACGATCCTACTGACTTTAGCCAGGACCCCGAAGGGACCTGTTGCCCAGGACGCTCGACGAGGACGCGTCAATAGGTCTTGGCCAGTATATAACCCGGCCCTGGTGCCTTGGAAACACCTCTGCGTCCCAGCAAGTTACTTTATATTGTTTACATTTCCACAGCTTTACCGCAGTTCCACACATTTTATTCAGACTTCACTTGAAACATCACGAAAGTTTGGAGAGATCAATAATGGAGGGGTATATGCCCCGGAAGAAAGGAAGGCCAAAGAGAAGCTGGGTGCAGGATGTGGCGGGTGATCTCCAGATGGGTGTATCAGACGTGGGACATCTTGCTTATGACTGAGAAGTTTTCCGGGAGGTTGTTATGGGAGCGAGGTTCTGCAAAGGACATGCTACTGAATGAATGAATGAACGTCTCTCAGCAATACAATACAGGTGTAATAGCACGCACCGACATTTCCTACTGCTAGCCTCAGATCATGTGTCCATAGACTTGGTACCTGCCCACTGTCTCCAGACAACAACAACAACAATAAATACAATACAATAGCAGGAGATGTCGGATACATCAGTTATCGCACAAGATTTCTAATACAACTTTCAACTTTCCACGATCTGTCAACTGTTCTCCAATATGGTGAGCTTGGCAAGCGGTTCAGCCGCCCAGCCACGGGTAGGTTTGGTTGGCTTTTAGTTTTTAGTTTTAAGTTAATCATCATCATCTTCCACTTTTGCCATCATGCGTCGTGGGGAGGAATAATTGGCGCTCCAATACCTTACGAGTGGCATTGGATAGTGTCATTCCGTGTGATTGTACAATGTCTTTGATGTCAATCCATTTTCTTCTCGGGCTTCCTCTTATTCTCGTCGCAGATGATCTTTGTCTCTTTGATATCTGGCACAGGGTGTTGAACTTGATCCCACCGTCTGTCTAACTAACTAGGCAATGAATGAATCACCCAAATAAACGAGAAGTAGATTGTGAGCTTTACTAAAACACGACTACAAGAGACAAATTGGACGTTGCGGCCAAAGCCTTCGTCAGCACAGGACAAACAAATACAAACCAACACAAAACTACATGAAACACACTATGACAATATTAAACTATTAAACTAATTAAAATAAAATGTACTCATCTGAATACTGTGTCCTAGCTTGGAAGGTCTGACACACGTAGGGCGCCAGTGGATCAATTCTGTCTAACTAACTAGCATTTCTGTCTTACTCGGTCTCGGATTGTTAAGTTGGCAGCTCTCCTCAGGCATCTAATCTCACAGGTGTTGATTTTGCAAACTTGTGATTTGGATAAAGTCCAAGTTTGAGATTGGTAGCGTAGGGTTGGTGTGAATATGCTGTTTATTATCTGTCATTTTGCAGACATGGGTATATGACTATATGTTCTGTAGCTTGCATCTATCGAAGTGAAATTGGTGAAAAGACATTTCTCCCAGGTCAGGTACCAAGTACCCTTTCCTTGGGCACTATATTGCCTGCAAAACTCTTCTTCCACCCGCAAGCCAAGAAATCAATGGGGTGTGCAACACTGGTAGTGAAACATCACATATGTGGAGAGGAGTATTAGAATGTAATCAGATAAGGATTCAATACAGTACATACTTCATCATCATCCTCCTTGGCTGGTAATGTTTCCCTTGCAGGTTTTAGGTATTTCATTGTCACCCACTCCAACCCAGTGCACCATGGGAAACCAGTGTACCATGGAAAGCCAATCCATCCATCATGTGCCATCCCGGAAAGCGTGGGCGGTCATTACTTGCCATTTCACTCGATCACCAGAGTCGTGGATAAGCTCAGTTTTCCTGTATCGACCATGCCATGTGGCCAGGCCATCCAGGTATTTACTTCTTGGTCTTCCCCTTGGTCTGTTTCCTTTGATCTTGCCAGTTGTCACCAAATTCTCTAATTCATTTCTTCTCATAACATGTCCAAAAAATTTTGACTGTCTACGTCTAATTTCTCTAATCAATTTACGATCTTCATTTGCTTCCTGTAGTACTTGGTCATTGGTTTTTCTGTCTGTCCATGGTATTCTTTGCATTCTCCTCAGAAACCACATTTCTACAGCCATCAGATGTTTTTCAGCTTGACTGCTCATTGTACAAGTTTCACATCCATACAAAAGTACAGGCTCGTATCACCTCAACACTCTTTTTCTCTTTTCAATTGACATCTTTTTATTGGTCAGTATGTTTTTCATCTTGCTAAAGGCTACTTTTGCCATGGCGATTCTTGTTCTAATCTCTTCAAGGCATCTCCCATCAGATGTTATGACTGTTACGAGATAATTTACTTGTTGAAGAATATTCCCATTTACTTGTATATTACATTGTGGTATTTCTTTCTTCCTAGTGACGACCATAATCTGTGACTTTTTACAATTTAATTCTAACCCCAGTTGTTCACTGTGTTGCACAACCGCATCTACTAATTGTTGCAGATCCTGCTCATTGTCAGCAATCAATACTGTGTCATCTGCATATCTAATGTTATTGATGTTTCATCCTCCAATGATTACATTTATATCTTCTACATTTCTGAAAATATTTTCACTGAAGCCAGTGCACCATGGGAAACCAGTGCACCCTGGGAAACCAGTGCAGCATGGGGAATCAGTGCACTATGGCAAACTAGTGCACCATGGCAAACCGGTGCACCATGGCAAACCGGTGCACCATGGCAAACCGGTGCACCATGGCAAACCGGTGCACCATGGCAAACCGGTGCACTATGGGAAACCAATGCTTCATAGGAAACTAGTGCACAATGGGATACTGATGCACCATGCGAAACCACTGCACCATGGGAAACCACTGCACCATGGGAAACACGTGCACCATGGGAAACCACTGCACCATGGGAAGCCAGTGAAGTTAAACAAGTC
Source organism: Cepaea nemoralis (assembly GCA_014155875.1). NCBI lineage: Eukaryota > Metazoa > Mollusca > Gastropoda > Stylommatophora > Helicidae > Cepaea > Cepaea nemoralis. The sequence goes on from JACEFZ010023963.1 coordinate 42,996, forward strand.
AAGTAAGTAGAAGAAATTAGAAGCATCTCGAGCAATCAAACGTACAAATGAATGAGCTTTATTTTCAGAGGCTCACAAATTGGGCATACAAGCCCACCTTACATTCAGCCCTTCCAACCACTCATCTTCCACACATCAGTCACTTATTGTGCATGTTACAATCACAAAGAAAAACATTTTCTAATGAATGCTGTGAACATAAACAATGCATGCCTCTATATTATGAGACAGTCAGGCTGGCACATACACACACATAGAGACACTCTCAGATGTATAAACACAAACATCCTTACTTATATATGAGCAATCATTCATACATCATTTATACAAACACTCACAGTTATACACCCACTTCCTTTACCATAGTCCCCCAGGGTTTCCTCCAGTACAACCAGCTAAGAAGGGAATACTGGCCTGATGAGAAATCCACACACAAAATTTATTGTATATTCTTTGCAGGACATTCCAGTCAAAATAAGCATGTGTTGGCTGTTTGTGATCTCTTGGCAAGTTTACGTTCAGTTTTCCACTGCTTTCTGAATGACCAGCACACATACCATCATATGAAAACCAACACAAGGCGGTCTGCTGCCAAATCACCCGCAGCTGTGTTTCAAACGCGGTGTGCGGAATTACAAATTGTTCTATAAACCCATCACCACAGAATTTGGAACAAAGGAGGAGCTCCAAAAACTGATGACTATGTCACAAGTACTTGTCTATCTGTGTAAACACACAAGAATCAACGCAAGACGAAATAGAAAACTATATAATATACATAATATATAACATACAATTAAAAATTCCTAAACTGGTGAAAGTTGAAAAGAACAGGTTTAATAGACAGCAGCCCAGGCGAAATGCTAATCCTGGTTAAGTTATACATTGAGAAATGCTGATCTTCGTTAGGTTATACATTGAGAAATGCTGATCTTGATTAGGTTGTACATTGAGAAATGCTGATCCTGGTTAGGTTGTACATTGAGAAATGCTGATCTTGATTAGGTTATACATTGAGAAATGCTGATCTTGGTTAGGTTTTACATTGAGAAATGCTGATCTTGATTAGGTTGTACATTGAGAAATGCTGATCCTGGTTAGGTTGTACATTGAGAAAACTTTAGAATAGTATGCCTATAAAGTACATTGTCTGCAACCAACAAGGCAGATGAAATAAAGGAAGACCTAAGAACAGAGAAGAGAATTAGAGACATGGTAATATGGGGAGGACATAGACAGAGCTGCATGGGAAGAGAATTGATTGAGGACCTATGCCCAAATGGAGGCTAGATTTTGAAGAGAGTTGATTGAGGACCTTTGCCAAATGGAGGATAAATCTTGAAGAGAGTTAATTGAGAATTTATGCCCAAATGGAGGATAAATCTTGAAGAGAGTTGATTGAGAATTTATGCCCAAATGGAGGATAAATCTTGAAGAGAGTTGATTGAGCACCTATGCCCAAATGGAGGATAAATCTTGAAGAGAGTTGATTGAGAATTTATGCCCAAATGGAGGATAAATCTTGAAGAGAGTTAATTGAACACCTATGCCCAAATGGAGGATAAATCTTGAAGAGAGTTAATTGAGAATTTATGCCCTGGTGCACGATAAATCTTGAAGAGAGTTGATTGAGCACCTATACCCAAATGGAGGATAAATCTTGAAGAGAGTTAATTTAGAATTTATGCCCTGGTGCATGATAAATCTTGAAGAGAGTTGATTGAGCACCTATACCCAAATGGAGGATAAATCTTGAAGAGAGTTAATTGAGCACCTATTCCCAAATGGAGGATAAATCTTGAAGAGAGTTGATTGAGCACCTATACCCAAATGGAGGATAAATCTTGAAGAGAGTTAATTGAGAATTTATGCCCAAATGGAGGATAAATCTTGAAGAGATTTGATTGAGAATTTATGCCCAAATAGAGGATAAATCTTGAAGAGAGTTGATTGAGCACCTATGCCTAAATGGAGGATAAATCTTGAAGAGAGTTGATTGAGAATTTATGCCCAAATGGAGGATAAATCTTGAAGAGAGTTAATTGAACACCTATGCCCAAATGGAGGATAAATCTTGAAGAGAGTTAATTGAGAATTTATGCCCTGGTGCACGATAAATCTTGAAGAGAGTTGATTGAGCACCTATACCCAAATGGAGGATAAATCTTGAAGAGAGTTAATTGAACACCTATGCCCAAATGGAGGATAAATCTTGAAGAGAGTTAATTTAGAATTTATGCCCTGGTGCATGATAAATCTTGAAGAGAGTTGATTGAGCACCTATACCCAAATGGAGGATAAATCTTGAAGAGAGTTAATTGAGCACCTATGCCCAAATGGAGGATAAATCTTGAAGAGAGTTGATTGAGCACCTATACCCAAATGGAGGATAAATCTTGAAGAGAGTTAATTGAGAATTTATGCCCAAATGGAGGATAAATCTTGAAGAGATTTGATTGAGAATTTATGCCCAAATAGAGGATAAATCTTGAAGAGAGTTGATTGAGCACCTATGCCTAAATGGAGGATAAATCTTGAAGAGAGTTGATTGAGAATTTATGCCCAAATGGAGGATAAATCTTGAAGAGAGTTGATTGAGCACCTATGCCCAAATAGAGGATAAATCTTGAAGAGAGTCGATTGAGCACCTATGCCCAAATGGAGGATAAATCTTGAAGAGAGTTGATTGAGCACCTATGCCCAAATAGAGGATAAATCTTGAAGAGAGTTGATTGAGCACCTATGCCCAAATGGAGGATAAATCTTGAAGAGAGTTGATTGAGCACCTATGCCCAAATGGAGGATAAATCTTGAAGAGAGTTGATTGAGCACCTATGCCCAAATAGAGGATAAATCTTGAAGAGAGTTGATTGAGCACCTATACCCAAATGGAGGATAAATCTTGAAGAGAGTTGATTGAGCACCTATGCCAAAATAGAGGATAAATCTTGAAGAGAGTTGATTGAGCACCTATGCCCAAATGGAGGATAAATCTTGAAGAGAGTTGATTGAGCACCTATGCCCAAATGGAGGATAAATCTTGAAGAGAGTTGATTGAGCACCTATGCCCAAATAGAGGATAAATCTTGAAGAGTTGATTGAGCACCTATACCCAAATGGAGGATAAATCTTGAAGAGAGTTGATTGAGCACCTATGCCCAAATAGCGGATAAATCTTGAAGAGAGTTGATTGAGCACCTATGCCCAAATGGAGGATAAATCTTGAAGAGAGTTGATTGAGCACCTATGCCAAAATAGAGGATAAATCTTGAAGAGAGTTGATTGAGCACCTATGCCCAAATGGAGGATAAATCTTGAAGAGAGTTGATTGAGCACCTATGCCCAAATGGAGGATAAATCTTGAAGAGAGTTGATTGAGCACCTATGCCCAAATAGAGGATAAATCTTGAAGAGTTGATTGAGCACCTATACCCAAATGGAGGATAAATCTTGAAGAGAGTTGATTGAGCACCTATGCCCAAATGGAGGATAAATCTTGAACACACCTCAGGGGCAGTATTGACTATGGGACTATCATCTGCAGCGTAGAAATGGGGTCTTTTACTTTCATCTAAATGTGTGTCTTGTTTTTTTAAATCAAGGTTGTACACTGAACCGTTTTGTTTTTGCAGGGCTTCTATGGGTTTCCCAATGACCATGTTGGCATCAACGCATCCGAGCCAGACGATGATCTTATCGTGGACCACATTCAGCTGATCTCTGGCCCTGAGATGTCACATAAATCAATTAACACCACCTGGGCTATAGTACTTGCCAAGATTCTTTATGTATGTGTACAATTATAGTATTATTGTATAAATTGTATAATTTTGTAAAAATTGTATAATTTTAAAATTGTATATTGTACAATTATATGACTGAGCTACTGTATAACAGTAGACGGTACTACCTGGTCTCTGTTAGCGCCGAACGTTGGGCGGCGCTTACCAAACCCGACACCCCACATTGTGCCAACGGCTTCGGGCGGAAGAGCGCAATTGGGAGGGTACAAGCCTTACCCTGGTGCGAGGAAATGCAAGCTAAAGACAAAATTGTCATGGCAGGGCAGACCAGGCCCTAAGCCTTGGTTGGCGACTGGTCTAGGATCGAAGCTCCGACAGGCGGACAGTTAGAGCATTGCTTTGCTGATCCGGCAGCTTCTGCAGCTTGTCTTGTTCCAGATGTAGGGGTGTTACCTTTCCTCTGGAGTGAACTAGGCGGGCCGAGAGAGGGATCATGCTGCATGGGCAACACATGATCTCTATATTTTAGCCCAGGCTTTGTGCTATGGAGAGGCAATAACTCCATCCCTGGTCTTAGACTGAGACCAAAGAGAATCTACACAGCTAAACACAAATCTAGCCCCAGGATTAATATTATTAACACTCATGATCCTGAAAAGTGCTTTCAGTTTCAACAGCAACTTGAAGATGCTTTCACTGATACACCAGAAAATTGTACAGTAAATGAAAAGTGGGGTCAAATTAAGGAAACTCTTTATAAAACTGCCGTAGGGGTTTACGGCACTGTGGATCATAAGAGGCAGGACTGGTTTGCGGCAACAGCGAGACTCTGCAGCCCTGATTGATAAGAAGAAGAAAGCTCTCTTAAGAAACAAGGAAAGACAACGCGTAACACTCTGAGTGAGCTAAGGCAAGCTAGGAAGGATGTGCAAAAGGCTGCCAGGCAGTGTGCAAATGATTATTGGATCAAGTTATGTGAGTCCATTCAAATCGCAAGTGATAAGGGAGACATAAGAAGCATGTATGAAGGAATAAAGAAAGCTTGTGGTCCAGTGATCAAAAGAAGTGCACCATTGAAAACCTTGACTGGAGAAGTCATCACTGATAAGAAACAGCAGATGGACAGATGGGTAGAGCACTATTTGGAGCTTTACTCAAGTGAGACCAAACTAGCGGATGATGCCCTCAACGCCATAGAGGCTCTACCAACTCTTGACCACCTGGACACACTTGCCACCATAACAGAAGTTAATTGTGCTATAAATGAGCTTGCATCTGGCAAGGCTCCAGGTAAGGATGGGATTCCAATAGAGGTTATCAGGAGTGGGCAAGACACACTCACTATACAGATCCACCAGCTAATAGAGCTATGCTGGCGTGAAGGACAAGTCCCACAGGATTTCAAAGATTCAAGCATCATAACACTGTACAAGAACAAGGGCGATCGGAGCGACTGCAACAACTATAGGGGTATCTCACTTCTGTGTATTGTTGGAAAAGTATTTGCCAGAATTGTTCTGCGCAGACTTCAAGTCCTAGGAGATCAAGTCTACCCCGAATCACAGTGTGGCTTTCGACAGAACCGGTCTACCACTGATATGATATTCTCATTGCGACAAATGCAAGAAAAATGCCGTGAACAGAATCAACCACTGTTTATTGCCTTCATCGACCTCACAAAGGCATTTGATTTGGTCAGTCGTGAGGGTCTGTTCAAGACACTAAAGAAGATTGGCTGCCCAACAACTCTTCTGTCCATTGTGAAATCGTTCCACACAGTCATGAACGGTATAATCAAGTTTGATGGTGCAACTTCTGAAGAGTTTGAAATCAAGAGTGGAGTTAAGCAAGGTTGTGTACTAGCTCCCACCCTCTTTGGAATATACTTTTCACTTCTACTGAAATATGCATTTCGTGATCAGGATGGTGGTATATACATTCACTCACGCTCAGATGGCGGCCTCTACAATGCTCAGAGATTGAAGGCTAAGACCAAAATTAGGAGGGTACTGATCAGAGAGTTGCTTTTTGCAGATGATGCTGCAGTTACGACCCACTCTGAGGAAGAATTGCAATGTCTACTATCTGCATTCTCCAATGCTTGTTCTGAATTTGGTTTAACAATTAGCAAAAAGAAGACACAGATTATGTCACAAGGTGCACATGAGGTACCATCAATCTTTATTGACGACGCCGAACTAGAGATAGTAGACCATTTTACATATCTAGGATCAGTGGTAAATAGCAAATTATCCCTAGATCAGGAAATCAACATCCGGATTGGTAAGGCAGCAACAACAATGAACAGGTTAAGAAAAAGAGTCTGGGAGAACAGGAAGCTTACTGCCAAAACAAAAGTCCTTGTCTATCAAGCCTGTGTCCTTAGTACTCTTCTCTATGGCAGTGAAACCTGGACAACTTACTCACACCAAGAGAACAATTTAAACAGCTTTCATATGCGGTGTCTGCGAAGAATTCTTGGTATTAAGTGGCAAGACAAAATCACAAATACTGAAGTATTGGAAAGATCAGGTTGTGTGACAGTTTATTCCATGCTCAGTCTTCGTAGACTTAGATGGATAGGACATCTTAGGAGGATGGATGATGGTAGAATACCAAAGGATATCTTTTTTGGTGAATTACAGATGGGTAAGAGATCTCAGGGTCGGCCTCTACTACGATACAAAGATGTGTGTAAGCGGGACATGATTGATACAGGCATTGATAATGCACATTGGGAGCAAGTCGCCGCTGAACGTGTTGCATGGAGGGCAAATATCAGAAATGGAATAAAGTCAAAGGAGAAAATTATTGCAGAAAAGTCACACACCAAGCGTTTGAGACGTAAGATGGTGCATGATGGTGGAAATGACCACGTGTTCACATGCACCCACTGTGAACGGACATTTACAGCGCAAATTGGCCTTATCAGTCACACTCGCTACCGCCATAGTTAAAAGTTATTATGCCTTTTTAAAGCACAAACTATCGTCTGTCAAGACGGCAAGGTGCCAATGGAATGGACAATTATAGTTTAGAATACGTGTAGCCAAAATTGTCTATGTATGTATATATGTGTCTTAGAATGTAGTCTTCTTCTTCCTATTATAGCCAATGGGATTTGTGATCATGTCTGTCCACAGCCTTCTGTCTCGTGTACTGCCAATCTTCTTGTAGTCCATGCTGTGTGGTAATGGTGATCATGTCTGTCCACAGCCTTCTGTCTTGTGTACTGCCAATCTTCTTATAGTCCATGCCGTGTGGTGTTGGTGATCATATCTGTCTACAGCCTTCTGTCTCGTACACTGATACTGATGTCCCCCCATGCCATGATGTCAAACTGTCCTGCTCTCTTGGTCCCCTCCCCCCACCCCGCCTCCCCTCCAACTGTCCCATTGTGACGACATACTCCAACTTTCCCCTTCTCATGACATGCCCAAAGAATGTGGGCTGTCCTCTTCTGATATGAGCAACCAGTTCTCTTTGTGAGTTAACTTCTTTCAAGATATTTTCATTGCTCTTTCCATCCATCTGCAGTGTTCTCATCATTCTTCTATAAAACCACATCTTTGCGGTGCTTTCTTCTTCAGCGATTGAAAACTGTTTCATTATTCCCATCTGTACGTTGTCATATAATTCCCATCTGTACATTGTCACATGAAAAATGTATATTCTCAAAATGGTCTATTGTTCCCATCTATATGTTGTCACATGAAACATGTATGTTCTCAAAATATTCCAAGATTTCCATCTGTACGTTGTCACATGAAGCATGTTTGTTCTCAAAATGGTCCAAGATTCCTATCTGTACATTATCATGTGATTCCCATCTGTACATTGTCACATGATTCCTATCTGTACATTATCATGTGATTCCCATCTGTACATTGTCACATGATTCCCATCTGTACATTGTCACATGATTCCCATCTGTACATTGTCACATGATTCCCATCTGTACATTGTCACATGATTCCAGTCTGAACATTGTCACATGATTCCAGTCTGAATTTTGTTGCATGAAACATGCATCTTCTCAAAACGTTTGCTGGTAAGTGTGTGCTGGTGTGGCATCTAACTGGAGTCATGCAAACCGCATGCAAATTAACATTTCTAAAACAAAATCTATGTTAACAGCTACAAGGCAAAGACTTCACACTCTAAACTGCAGAGAACTCTTCAGCTGCACATTGGTAGCACGCCTATATAAAGTGTGGGTTCCAAATGTTGCTGTATGTAGCCGAGGCGCGGTGTTGGGGTGAGCGCCCAACATTGCTCAAATACCTCAATGGCTCGTGAATACATAACCTATGCAGCAAAAGTCCAACTCCTGGCCTTCACGTGGCGGACCTGTTTAAACTAACAGGAGAAGGGGCGACGGCGAGTCTCTGGCGCCGGAAAATAACCAGTATGCTCTAGATGTGTATGCACGTACATGCATGCGCAGACAGGTGTGTGCGCGCGTACACATCTACACTCGAGTGAGACCACAGTCTGCTCTAGCAAAGAAAGGTGCTGAAGACGGAGGCAACCAGCCAAGAGGCGCACCACAGAAATCAGGATGCCACGCAATCACGCAAAATGGAATATGTCGACTACTGCTAATCGTTATGGTGCTCGCCCTGCTTTGGACCCCCAGGCAGGTGCAGTGCCGGGCCCTATGTCTCGAAAGGGTCCAACCCCAACTACTGGAGGTCCTTCTCAGATGTCCTGTGGAGCCAGGGGACATGAGAATAGAACAGCTGGCCATACTAAACTAAGACTTAAAATAATGCACTGGAATGCGGAGGGAGTCAGCAACAAGAAAGTAGAATTAGAAAACATCCTGGACAAAGAAAAAGTAAGCATATGTTGCTTGCAAGAAACTCACCTCAACGAAAATATAGCCTTCAAAATCAGAGGCTACCAGTGTTACCGATCTGACCGAAAGAACAGGCGAAAAGGTGGGATACTGACCCTTGTAAGAAATAACATCATGGCTTCCCAAATCAAAGTCTACATGGAAGGGGCTGAGTATCAGACACTTAAACTTAAGACAGGTAATACAGATCTACATCTGATCAATTACTACTGTCCAAGTGACCGCCCACAGGCACTGGACACTCTACCACTAAAAGAAAAAATGATTGTGTGTGGCGATTTCAACAGCCACTCGCAGAGCTGGGGCTATGATCACATGGACCAGAGAGGAGAGAGACTGGAAGACTGGCAGGATGAGAATAGATTCATGTTGATTAACAAGCCGTCCGACCCACATACTTTCTACTCGAGATCATGGCACTCTACAACTACACCTGACCTGGCTTTTCATTCACCAGACCTGGAGTGGAACATTACACGAACTGTTGGGAAACAACTTGGTGGCAGTGACCATCGGCCAGTCTTTCTAACCGTAGAAAATGAGCTTGTAAGTGAAAGCAGCACCCTCTCGAGGTGGAACTACAAGAAAGCAGACTGGGCAATGTACAAGCATCGCACCAGCATACTGGTTAGAAACCTGAACACTGAGAAAGACATAAATAAAGCAGTTGAAGAGTTTGGGAAATGCATACTACAGGCAGCGCGAGAAACAGTACCAAGAGGAGCCCGTAAACAATATAAACCCTACTGGAGTAGTGAACTGGAACAGTTGCATAATGATGTTGAAGTGTGTAGAAAGCAAGCAGAGGCCACACCCAGCCAAGAGCACCACAATAAATTCCAGCATGCAAAAGCCAAATTTCAAAGGGCCAAGCTGCAGGCTAGACGGAAAAGCTGGCAGGAGAAAACAGAGTCTCTGAACTTTGAAAGAGACACAAGGAAATTGTGGAAGCTAATAAAACAGCTTAATGACGAGGGCACAGGGAGAAACTCAAAAATTGCACTACATAAAGATGGAAAAATCTTAACAAGAAAGCAAGCAGCTGACCATTTTGCGGACTCGTTCGCACAAGATAGCAATATCAAAATTAGTCCAGAGAAACAACAAGAGATTCGAGAGAAACGACAACATACAGGACAGAAGGAAATAGTACATGAGGTTCTGGAGGCACCCATCACAATCAGCGAACTGGAGCTAGCCATATCAAAACTGAAAATGAGAAAGTCACCAGGAGCTGATGGTATCTCCAATGAAATGATCAGGAACCTAGGAACAGAGGCCAAAACAAAGCTGTTGCAGATCTTCAATAACAGCTGGACCTTAGGCAGTGTTCCACAAGCCTGGAGAGAAGCAATCATGATACCCCTCCTAAAATCAGGGAAAGATGGTTCCATTGCCTCTAGCTACAGACCAATTAGCCTCACCAGCTGTCTCTGCAAAACACTGGAGCGCATCATCAATCACAGACTGCAGTGGTACATTGAAAGTAAAAACATCCTTGTGCCACAGCAGGCTGGCTTTAGGCAGTGCTACTCTACGGAAGATCAGACAACCTACCTCTCTCAAGAAATTGAGGATGCATTCCAAGAGAAGAAGCTGGTGCTTGCGGCATGGATAGATCTGAAGAAAGCCTTTGACAAAGTCTGGAAAGAAGGTCTGATGAAGAAACTGAGAAACTGCAAAGTCAATGGAAGAATGTACAAATGGGTGAAAGCATACTTGCACAACAGAAGAGCCCGAGTACAGATAGACGGACTCAAGAGCAAGAAAGTACTACTGCGTCACGGTGTCCCCCAGGGCGGAGTCTTGTCCCCCACACTTTTTCTAATCTTCATCAATGATCTTGTTGCTCACCTACCGCATGGAATTAAAGCGGCAATGTACGCCGATGACCTGGTTCTATGGAGCACAAATGAATATGCATCAGTGGCCACCAGATTGCTACAAAGAGCTGTAGATACATTTGCTGTATGGGCAAATAGATGGTGTGTCAGCATAAACACTGACAAGTGCAGCACAACCCTATTTACCCTCTCTCCAAAACAAAAGGCAGGGATCATCCAGATAAATGGAACACCCCTAAGAGAAGATAAAGAACCAACATACCTTGGAGTAACATTTGATGGCAAGCTGACATGGAGAAAGCACATCAACAAAGCAGTAGCAAAAGCCAGAAGGAAAATAGCCATCCTGAGAAAGCTAAGTGGAACCACATGGGGAGCCAGTACGAAAATACTTAGCAAAGTTTACCAACAGAGCATACGACCACACCTGGAATATGGGTCAACTGCGTGGTGTTCAGCATCAAATACCACACTACAAGAGCTGGACAAGGTGCAAAATCAAGCACTTAGAGTCACCACAGGAGGGATGAGATCAACCCCTATAGTGGAAATGGAGAAGATGGGGAGGACACAGGCACTGAGTGAGCGCAGAGATACGAAAACGCTAATACAAGCAGAAAAGTTCCTCAGCTTGCCAGGCCACCCTATGAAGAACAGATTTGAAAACCTAGCTATGGGGCGGTTGAAAAGAAGTAGTTTTATCCACCAGGCCAAACGACTCTGCAGAGAAACCACTGATCTGCCCACAGTTGGTATCCCCCTAACAACTATTCCAGAGCGAACTCCATGGAAAGATGAGCATAGACTATCGTTACAAATCCAGACTAAAGTGAGAGGAATATTTGACAAGGAAGAACAGAACAGTGTGCAGCGCAGAACAGCCACTCTCAGCTTCCTTGATGAAGAATACCCACAGGACCTCTGGATCCGAGTCTACACAGATGGGTCAGCACAAAATGCTGTTCGAAATGGGGGAGCGGGAGTGTACATAGAATACCCAAATAATACTAGGGACACAGCCAGAGTACCGACAGGAAAGTACTGCCATAACTATGATGCCGAAATTGAGGCAATCAAGATAGCAACAGAGAAATTACTAAATAACAGCAATGGTACTCAACCTGTGGTGCTACTAACAGATGCAAAATCAGTACTCGAGGCGCTCCTCTCTGGGAAATTGCCAGTACTAAGGACACTACTTTCTGAACTTAGCAGCCAGCATAAAGTCACCATACAGTGGATACCATCCCACTGTGGAGTACCCGGAAACGACAGAGCTGATCAATTGGCTAAGGAAGGAGCCAAAGAGGAACAGCCTGATGTGCCCGTTACATACCACCAAATGAAAAGAATGATCAAATCAGTCAGAAAGCCACCAAAACCTGCTCAAGATGACTACCACATTATGGACAGACCAGAACAAGTCATTATTCTGCGCCTCAGAACAGGACACAATAGATTACGCAACCACATGTATAAAAAATTCAAGATTGGTGAAACAGCCATGTGCACATGTGGATTGGCGTCGCAGACAGCAGAGCACATACTCCAAGACTGCCCAAAATATAACACATCTAGGCTAACCTTCTGGCCTAGAGAGACGACAGTGGAAGATAAACTCTATGGACCACTGTGTGAACTGAAAAAAACAGTTCAATTCATGCAAGAGACGACATTGCAGATATAGACATATTTCAAGCGAACGAAAGAAGAAGAAGAAGAAGATATAAAGTGTAACCGAGCACAATGCACTGGGTCTTATCATAGATCAACACCTAACCTTTACTTCCCATGTTCAAGCTCTAGTTAAACAAATAGCCAAAAAAAGTATACCAACTTGCCAAAATTAAAAATTTCCTCTACAAAAACACAAGAAAGATATTCTATACTTCCCACGTACAAACACATATTGATTATTGTTCCACAATCTGGGATGGATGCTCCAAATCAATAGCAAAATGCCTTTATTCACTCCAGAAAAGGGCAGTGCGTTTAATCAATGGTGATAAGCTTACAGACAATTCTACCCTACATGAACGTCTTCAGTTACTGTCACTCCACAAACGCCTACTTTTTAATAAGACTAAACTAATTCACAAAATCCTATTTCAAAATGCTCCATGCTATCTTTGGCCATTGTTCAAATATAACGCAAGACATAGCGAACAGCTAAATATACTTCATGTCCCTAAACCTAGGACAGACTTATATAAAACAAGCTTAACATACTCTGCCACTCAGTTGTGGAACAATCTTCCACAAGAAATCAAAGACACCACCAGTCATTATACATACTAGTCGCAACCTGTCCTCAGTACAGATTACATGCCCCCATAAAAATAATAGTGATTATTTATCTCTAACGACAACTAGTATAATAAACATCCCCATATGTATGGCAGTCTGGGAAAACAGGAAGCTTACTGCCAAAATAAAAGTCCTTGTCTATCAAGCCTGTGTCCTTAGTACTCTTCTTTATGGCAGTGAAACCTGGACAACTTACTCACACCAAGAGAAACGTTTAAACAGCTTTCATATGCGGTGTCTGCGAAGAATTCTTGGTATTAAGTGGCAAGACAAAATCACAAATACTGAAGTATTGGAAAGATCAGGTTGTGTGACGGTTTATTCCATGCTCAGTCTTCGTAGACTTAGATGGATAGGACATCTTAGGAGGATGGATGATGGTAGAATACCAAAGGACATCTTTTTTGGTGAATTACAGATGGGTAAGAGATCTCAGGGTCGGCCTCTACTACGATACAAAGATGTGTGTAAGCGGGACATGATTGATACAGGCATTGATAATGCACAGTGGGAGCAAGTCGCCGCTGAACGTGTTGCATGGAGGGCAAAGATCAGAAATGGAATAAAGACAAAGGAGAAAATTATTGCAGATGAGTCACACAGCAAGCGTGTGAGACGTAAGATGGTGCATGATGATGGAAATGACTACGTGTTCACATGCACCCACTGTGAACGGACATTTACAGCACGAATTGACCTTATCAGTCACATTCGCTACCTCCATAGGTAAAAGGTATTATGCCTTTTTAAAGCACAAACTATCGTCTGTCAAGGCGGCAAGGTGCCAATGATGTAAGGCACATTACACCTTCCTTAGATATTTATAATGCCCATGTTAAACATTGCCTCAGTGAGTCATGTATTATTGATTATTTTTCATGTGTATTAATGCTTATTGTTCTTTTGTTGTCTAAGATTAGCTTCATAAGTGATCTTGAATGAAATGAGAAATGAGAGAAAAAGGGCAGAATGTCAGATGGGCCTGCATGCCCAATTCTTAACATTTTGAAAATAAAGATTGTTTGTTCATTCGTTCCATACTGTTAAACTATGGTAGTTAAGTTAGTTAAGTACATGACTTGGCAATCAACCCCAGCATTTAACAGCAATTTGTGATTTACTAGGCAGTTTCACGTCCAACACTTTACCATGCTTTCTAAACAGCTGACACTCCTGCCATGGAGCTAATTTCAAACCTACTGCCTGGTATGCCAGGGAATTGTGAAACTGTGTTCTCTAACCTCTAAACCACAGACTCCAGCCACTTTGGTAGTATCTGCTGTGAAATTATCGATTATTTATTAACTACTTTGTTTTGCATAATTTCTTTTAATATTAATTAGGTGAACCGTGGAAAGCGGAAAATCGAAGTTAGTTTGTTACTTAGTTAGTCAACAGATCATCCTCATTGGACATCAGACCATTCAGTCCATAAGTGCTCGGATGCCCTCCTCAGTAAATCCCGCAGTGTGTAGCGGCTCACGACACCATTTCTGTGTTGGTTTATTACTCTTCTTTGGCTTCCTGTGTAGTTTTCTTGTTTGGCCACGCCTCTTTTAACTTGCTGTTCTCGCAGCCTGACCATGGTTGTAGATTCCCAGTCATTGCTTGGTTCTCGTAAACGACTTACTTCTCATAGAGCATTCAGAATGTCTGCCTAGGTCCATGGCTCAGTCTGCCTTCCACAGTAGCCCTACCTGCAAGCCTGTCAGCCTGCTTGTTCCCTTGTATATCCCCATGCCCTGGCGCAAAGATGAAATTGAAGTATGACATGACAATGAGAAAGTTGTTATGCTGCCAACCTTACGCTCTGAAGGTTTATTAATTACTTTGTTTTGCATAATGTCTTTTATTGCCAGATTGCCCTTGCAGTGTCTGCATACATTATTCCAATGGAGTATTGCAAAAATACCCAGCCAGGCAGCAAATGTGACAAAGAGGCATTTTCCCTGACGCAGTATATTCATGGCGGCATGTGGTTCGTCCTGTTTGCTCTGGACCGCTACTTTCACTTGAAACATGAAGAAAACAGACTGCATGGCTATCTGGAGTTTTACAGAAAGACTCGAAATATTCGCCGAATACCAGTGCTGAATAAATTCTCTTGGTAAGATTACTCCTCCTTTTATTGATAACATTACTCTCCCTTTTCTTGATAACATTACTTGCCCTTTTATTTATAAGATTACTAGCTGACCCGGCCCGGCTTCGCCCAGGCCCTGGAGGGGATCTATCTATCTATCAGTCTGTCTGTCTGCTTGTTTGTCTGTCTGTCTGGCTGACCCGGCCCAGCTTCACCCAGTCCCTGGTGGGGAGCATCTCATTTAATTCATATAAGTAGTCATATAACTTGATAAGCTCTCCCGTTCCCGACTATCTGTCTGTCTGTCTGTCTGTCTGTCTGTCTGTCTGTCTGTCCCGGCTTCACCCAGTCCCTGGTGGGGAGCATCTCATTTAATTCATATACGTAGTCATATAACCTCTCCCGTTCCCGACTATCTGTTTGTCTATCTGTCTGTCTGTCCCGGCCCGGCTTCACCCAGTCCCTGGTGGGGAGCATCTCATTTAATTCATATAGTAGTCATATAAGCTCTCCCGTTCCCGACTGTCTGTTTATCTGTCTGTCTGTCTGACCCGGCCCGGCTTCACCCAGTCCCTGGTGGGGAGCATGTCATTTAATTCATTCATATAAGTAGTCAAATAAGCTTCCGTTCCCGACTATCTGTCTGTCTGTCTATCTATCTGACCCGGCGTGGTTTCGCCGGTAAACAGTAACTTAAAAGAATGTCCTTCCACACACCATTCATTATTTTTAATGAAAACTGTTTTTAATCACCGACATGACAGTTGATAAGTTCTGTAAGCAGAAAAAGATGGGTTACAATGTTATGCATTATGCATTATTTTTATGCAAACTTTGAAAACACCTTAAAGATTATATCATTATTTATTATAACTCATATGCCTAAAATAACTATAGACAAAGAGTTTAATAATAGTGCAAGTAAGTCTTACAATATGACTATAAAGTATATAGAAATGTTATTAAAAGTTATGCCCCTTGACATAACTTTTCTACAGTGAAGTCCCCCTGCTATATAGACATTATATAATGAAAATGAAAAAGTAAATGTTATTAAATAAGTAGAAGATTTTACACTAAGAAACTATTATAGCATCTCATTTAATCCATATTCGGCCCCTGCTCCCGTTACCGTTCCCAAAAAAGACGACTCGCCTCAGCTTCACCCAGCCCCTGACGGGGAGCGTCTCATTTAATTCATATTCGGCCCCTGCTCCCGTTCCCGTTCCCAAAAAAGATGACTCGCCTCAGCTTCGCCCAATCCCTGGTGGAGAGTGTCTCATTTAATTCATATTAGTAGTCATATAAGTTCCCGTTCCCGTTCCCAGATATATGGCGAACAGATTGGAAGAGAACAATCTTCATCCCAATAACTAAATAGTCTATCTATCTATCTATCTATCTATCTACAGTGTACATATAGCAAGAGGACTTAACTTAAGATATAGCAATGCTACTAAAAGTTATGTCCCTTGATATAACTTTTCTTAAGTCCCCTCGCTATATATAAATTATAATGTAAATTACAAAATTAAATTTTATTACGTAAATAGCTGTTTGTAAACTAACAAACTATGACAGTTTGCTGCACGGGAACACGTGTAGAAAATTTAATCTCAATCGGATGGACCGTTCGCGAATGCATAAATCACATACATACAGACATACAGACATTGCATTTTATATATATATAGATTTATCTTTTTATTTATAAGAATACACCCCCTTTTTTATATGAATACACTCCCCGCTCCTTTTTCTTTATAACATTACTCCCCTTTATCTTTATAAGATTACTCACCTTTTCTTTATAAGATTATTCCTCTTTTTCTTTGAGATTACTCACCCTTTTCTTTAGAAGATTACTCCCCCTTTTATTTATAAGATTACTCATCTTTTCTTTATAAGATTACACATCCTTTTCTTTATAAGATTACTCCCCATTTTCTTTATAAGATTTCTTCTTTTTTTTCTTTATAAAAGATGATTCCCCCTTTTCTTTATAAGATTGCTCCCCCTTTTCTTTATAAGATTACTCATCCTTTTCTTTATAAGATTACTCCCCCTTTTCTTTATAAGATTACTCATCCTTTTCTTTATAAGATTACTTCCCACTTTCTTAATAAGATTACTCCCCTTTTTCTTTATAAAAGATTACTCCCCCTTTTCTTTATAAGATTACTCACCCTTTTCTCTATAAGATTACTCCCCCTTTTCATTATAAGATCACTTACTCCCCATTTTCTTTATAAGATTAATCATCCTTTTCTTTATAAGATTACTCCCCCTTTTCTTTATAAGATTACTCCCCCTTTTCTTTATAAGATTACTTCCGCATTTTCTAGATAATATTACACCCCCTTTTCTTTATGTTAATCAATAGTTTTGAGTGACAAAGCTAATTGATAGGGTGACTATTCAGGTAAGGGTGATATGATGATGGAAGTGTCAGTTGTTTGCTAAAGCTCCTGCTACTGTTTGGAAATCCTACAGATTAGGCGATATGGAGTTACGTTAGTGAGGAATTGCGTGATAGCTGTAGAGATTTGTTTTGTTTGGATTGATAAGAACACCAGGGACAGACAAAATGTGTAATGAAGATATCTTGGAATAAGTTAACTCACAAAGATAGCAGGTTAGTTGCTTCAGAAGAAGACAGTCTACGTTTATTGGGTGCATCAGTGGAAAGGGAATAACTGATGTATGTCATGACAGTGGGAAAGTTGGGAGTTTCCGTGGTGAAGTTTTTACGCTGCCTACCTTGCGCTCTGAAGGTTTTGGGATTTGATTCCTCACCATATTGTTCAGGTTCATGCGTGCAATTTTCTCGGAGACTCCTGGGGATCGTTGCTGGAGCTGCAGAGTTTGTGCTTTGTGTGATGCTTTTGGCAGGTTGTCCCCTCCCCCCAGAAAGAGACTGAGCCATATGGGATAAAACTTGGTGCAAAGAAGTTGATCTTCTTGCATTTTAAACCTGTTTTAAATAGGAAAGTTGGAGTGTGTGTTCAGTCATAGAGATAGACCTAGAGTGTTGGAGTTTCATTGCAGTCAGCCTTCATTGTGGAGATGACACCTGATTCAAACGGTAACATCCTGGGGAAAATAAACAGTGGACATCCAGGAAACAAATGCATCACACAAGCAAGCAAGCACATTGATGTTCAGGCCCCCATAGTACTGAAGAAATTTGCTGAGAGCAAAGGAAAATGAGCTACATAACACAAGCAAGCAAGGACATTGATGTTCAGACCTTCTTGGAGCTGAGGAGATTTGCTGAAAGCAAGGGACAGTGAATTGACATGTTCAAATTTATTTCTTTTGCAATAGCTCGCTTTGAATTTAAGTATAGTCCATATATGTGCTACTACTTCTAGAGCACGAGACTGATTTTTGTGTGGGGATTAGCTTTTCCTATTACCAGTGTCCCTCACCATAAGGTTAATCCACTCCAACTTCTAAGGTACTTATAATTTACGTCCTCAAGTCAAGAACAAGTTAGTCTAACTGACCAGTGCAGGGGTTGAACCCATTACTTCAGCATCAGTACACCGGAAGTTTAAGAGCATGAGCTCTTATTCATTCGGCCTTGCTGACCAAGACATGTTCAGGATGACTTCAACACTAGTCTTTGGAACAATTAAAATGATGATGATGAATATAATCACTGCTATTTATTCATTGAGTAGGATAATAGTTAGTGTGCCTGCTTGCCATGACAGTGGTTGTGTGTCCTGTATCTACGGGTTAACAACAAGCCATACAACAAAAAGGTACGAGGGACATGGCACGAATAAAAACAGAAATACTATAATAAACAACAACGAGGATAACAATATGATATGAGCGCATAAAATAATCTTCATTAACAATAAGCGATGCTCACAGAGAAGGAATCAACGTCTCCAGGACCTGGCCTCCCAAATGATAATGTAAACATATAAACAGGAGAAATCCTGCCTCCCAACCCTATTTTGATTTAAACCTCTCTCAGTACAAACAGCTGCACATTCGCACCACGGTCATCGAAACAATAACATGTTGCCTCTCTAGTCAATAAGCATTCTTATAAACTTACACATACTCTATAGACAACTTACATAACGCAACGCTGAAAACACAAAGTATTGCTTCCTTAGCTAAGAACATGGGACAATCAATGGCTAACCCCCCATACTTTTAAAATGTAAACTAGCTCTAACACTCAACCCTATCTATCATCCGCCATTTTTTAAGTAATCCCAAACAACCCTTTGTTCCGTTCTGTCCCCTACACGGGTCATGTGCACGAAACATGAAACAATCCGTGTGCAAAACAAGCACGTAGTAGGCACTACTGTATATTTGAATAACGAAGATACACCTGGGTTCTAACCCCATCAGAGACCGGATGATTTCCCCCAGCCAGTACAGCTCTGGAATCAACCAAGTCTCATGAAAATGGGAACCAGACAATTTCTGGGAAGGAAAAGTGACAAGGATGGAACTGGCTATCCCACCACATTCAGTAATACCTCGGTTTTCCATGAAAATCTGTCCGAAAACAATCAGCAAAATCCGAAACTGACCAAAACCGAGGCAATTATTTTCATATGTTCATTCATTCAGTAGCGTGTTCTATGCAGAAACTCGGAACCATGACAACCTTCCGGAATCAATGTAAATCCAATTAATTCGTTCTGGACACTCCAAAATACATACCAAACAACACATATGATAGAGAATAAATATAGTGTTTAATACTAAAAATAATAAGAAATTGGCACTGAGGCCACGTGGACAATGAGATTTGAGCACATGTAAGATTTTATCTTACGTGCATTACTACATTGTGAAACTGAAAAATGCTAAACAAACACATTACACTGAATATATGTAATTGTAGTATTAGCGCTCGCATTCAATAAAATAAAAGCACAAAAACACTGGAAAGCATAGGTCTCTTTGTTTTTTGCAAAATTGGCAGTAAGGTAACGTGGGCACGCCGACGAAATTCGAGGCTACCGATGAAAACCGAGACACATTTGTCATGGAAAAAAAATTGACGATCCCGAAACTGATGATAATCAAAGTCAATGAACACTGAGGTATCACTGTATATTGTGACCTAGAATATGTTCAGACCTAACACTTCACACCCCAAACGGCAGTATCTACCTTTTATGCCGCCAACTGTGGCTAAGAGGTATTGAACACATTTCACAATCCCACATACCAAGTTCAAAATCAGCTGCAGACAATTTGAAAGCAGACCTCTTTGCGTGGATTTTTAATAATGCCATGAGTGTTGATCGTTCAGAAAGCAATGGTGATCTACTGAAGGAAAATTGCCTAGAAAATCACAAACAGGCAAAAACTGCTAAGGTTGATTGTGACGTGTTGATTGTGATGTCTAGTCACAACCATCCCCACTATAAAAGGAAGGCAACTGTTTTTTTCTTTAATTTTGATTTATCCGCCGGCTTCATGGCAAAGGTGTTACGGACACAGTTTGTAATCTTGCATACTGCACTCGGAACATAGCTGCTGGCAATCTGGCAGCAAACCACCTTGCATTGGGTTTTTTATAAAATGGTATTTGTGTCAGTTGTTCACAAAGCAAAGCAAACTACTGAATGTAAACTTGCCAAAAGATCACAAACAGCCTAAAAAGGCTGGGGTTCACTGCGATGTCCAATAAAGGTATGCAATTAACTTTTTTATTTATCCATGAATTTATTATGTCACGTCATTGCTATTTCTGTACATGTATTTTCTCCAACCCCGCAGCAAATGCAGTCATGGTAATAGTGGTGCAAATCTTGGACAAATACTGTGGTGAGGAGGACAGTTGTAAACTGAGCAAAGCCAACTATATACAGATTTTGGTCAGCATTGAGTGTGCCCTGGCTTTGGTATCCCTGCTGATTTATTTAGGTATGTCTACAATATGTCACACTCATTGGATGTCATCTGATTATTGATAGGTGTCTTTCTACCAACTCTATGCTACCAATGCCGAACCTAGTATATTGCAGAAAAAGAGAAAATAAAAATTACAACCTTAAATGAGATTCTTGACAAGAATACTCAATGTATCAAGAAGAGAGAAAATCAGAAATGATGAAATCAGGAATAAAGTGTGGGTTATAGCAGTGCTAGATTATCATTAGAAAGCAGCTAGTGAAATGGTTTGGTCACAAAACTAGACTACAAACTAACAGTATGCCACAACAAGCAATGTGTACAGACGAAAAGGAACTAGAAGAAGAGGCTGACCATGTAAACGATGGACAGAGGGAATAACAGAGTCCATGGGAATCTCAATTTATAAAGGCCATAAACGGTCACTCTCTCACTGTTTATGCTTCTCCTCAACACTGAAAGGTACAAGAGGAACAAAATGGGATGAGATTATAGAAATGTTGTACAGAACCTGCTTGGATGTATCACAGTGGACCTTGGAATGTGACTGAACAGATTAGGAAGAGCTTGGAAGCCATGGAGATGTGGTTACTGAGACGAGTTGAGCTGAATCAAGAACTGACTTCACAGCACTTGGGACATTCCCATACATGCTCTATCCTCATCCTCAACAACCAGTGAAGAGTCCCAATACTAATGGTACCAACAGCAGTCTGATTACGTGTCCGTCTGGGCTTTCCTTGTAGTTTTGAGTATTTACCAGATCTTCTGGCCATTCCCTGCAGCACCATTCTCTCCAAGTCATGATGATCTTCATGTTCAGTTTAGATAGTTTAGTTTAGATGATGGATCAACATCACGGCACACGGGTGCAGCCCATAAGTGCTCCGTTCTCCTCCTAACTCAAATCTGAGTCTGGAGAAACTCAGCTTAGTGCACGAACTCCGTAGCACTGGCGAGGATCCTGAAAATACTTGGGTAGATTTCTAACTCGAAATTTTGCCCGGGCAGCACCGTTAAGCTACTCTTTTTCGATTTCCAACTGCCAAGGGATTTTATACGCGCGCAACAATACACATGGGCGTCTGATCTCACTACCCAGAGACCAGGATAAACTTTATTACTAGAAGTCCACGTGAAAAAATCCCGGTCATCAATGGAGCTTGAACCTGGGACCTTCAGCACTCGAGGCGGACACCATACCTCGAGACCACGCAGCCCCCCCCCAATCTACATGTTCTTTTGCATTAAACACACGATTCCAAAGGACCCCAACCACATCTGCCTTATGCACCAATACTCCACCCTGCGCCGCAGACCCAGCCAGTCTGTCCGCCTGCTCTTTTCCCGCCATACCAGCATGTCCTGCAGAATCAAATACAGAAAACGATCTCTGTTTTTGATTGTTGAATGGAAGCTGGCCACTCTGCTCGAAGCATGCCTGTCTTTCCCTTTCTCATCATACTTTGTGAGTCCGTTAACGAATGTTGCGAATACCTTGGACTGCTGGAGTCACAAACCTTGATTGTCTGGAAGAGACAAACTCTCCATAAGGAAGAGACAAATATCATTCTTTGGTCATGTGATGAGAAGAAGGCATTGAAAAAATATTATGATAACTGGAAAGATCAGTGGGAAAAAGAGGAAGAGGCAGAAGAAGAGAAATGATGCTGGATGATGGCATAGGGGGAACATCATCAGCAGAGTTAATCTGGAGCACCAGGGACTGAGATCTGTGGAGAAACCTGAAAATGTACACCACTTATGAAGGTAGAGTTTGGTAATGATGATGCCAGTGTACAATTATTTCAGTGTTCTGATTCAATCCCAGCATAGGGCTGGACATTTTCCCAAAGAACTTGGTCATTCATTCATCATGTGCCATGCCGATAAGCATGGGCGGTCATATTTCACTATCTCACTGGAACACTAGAGTCGTGGATCAGCTAAGTGTTCTTGTCTCGACCATATCATGTGGCCAAACCATTTAGGTATTTACTTCTCTGCCTTCCCCTTGTTCTCTTTCCCTCGATCTTGCCAGTTGTCACCAAGTTCTCCAATTTATTTCTTCTCATAACGTGACCAAAAAATGTTGACTGTCTACATCTAATTTCTCTAATCAGTTTACGATTTTCATTTGTTTCTTGTAGAACTTGGTCATTAGTTTTTCTGTCTGTCCGTGGTATTCTTTGCATTTTCCTCAGAAACCACATGTCCACTGCCATCAGATATTTTTCAGCTTGTCTGCTCATTGTCCACACTTCACATCCATACAAAAGTACAGGTTTTATCTGTTGATATCTAATGATATTATTATGTCCACACTGATCTCATGGGTAATGCCTTCTCGAATAAGGTTAAAAACAGGAGATCTCTTCTGCAAGTTGTGCACATTAAAGATTCCCAAGACAGTTGGAAATCACAAAGAGTAGACCATCAGGCCGCTGCCCTGGCAAAGTTGTTAGGCAAGAAAAGCTAGCTATGGATAGATAGAGCGCAGTGACCTTGGATGGAATCTGTCTAAAGGAAGCAAACCTGACATAAATGCATGCCGAAGTCTGACATACTGACCTTTGAGGTGCGTAATTAGGTGTGGCACCCTGCCCTCAAAAGAGGGATGAAGAAAAAGAAGAAATGAAACGACAACCACCTCTAACATATACACAGCCTGTGTCTGGGCATGCAGCCATTAACCCTGTCTTCTAGAGAGTCCTGTTGGCTCCTATCTGTGATGGTGCAGGAAGTCTCCATGGTGAAGTGATCAAGCCATCTGCCTCGCACTGACAAGGTTGTGGGTTCGTTCTTTGACTGCACCGTGATGACCAGGAGTGGAATTTTTTCGGAGACCCCTTGGGGTTCATTGCTAGCCATGGATGTTCTAGGCAGGCAGCTTGCTTTTCTACAGAGAGAACGAATAAACAAACTTTAATTTCACAGGGTCACAAAGTGGGCACACAGACCCGTCTTACCTTCGGCTCTATCAGTCACTCATCTGTCGTACATCAATTAACTATTTTGCATGTTATATTCACATAGGAAAAAATAACATTGTCAAATGAAAGTTGTGAACATAAACAATGCATATTACCATATTATGAGACAGGTAGGTAGCCAGACACACATAAACAGCTCGTGCATAAACACATACATACATAAATGCATATATACTTAGATCATTTAAACAAACTCACAGTTACGCACCCACTCAATAACACACAAATATACACTCCCATGCACACATACACATATACTCACTCACAGTCACAAACTCACAAACAAAAGTTTACTTATCCATACATACATTGTCTGTCTGTCTATCTACCTGCCTGCCTGCCTGCCTGACTGTCTGTCTGTCTCTTTCTCTCTCACCCACATATCCTCATTCATACATACAGCAAAGCACATACATACACTCCTTCCCATACTCACATAGTCGACACACACATACTTTCACACATGCGAATACACAAATACTCACACAGTCGTACATAGCGACTAAGCCTGGTGGGGTAAAACGCAGTGCAGTGAAGTTGATCCTCTCGCCTTTAGCTCAAGCACAAAAACAGTTATGGTCTTCTGTTCTGAAATTTTCAGTTCACACCGTGAAGTTTAACTACAAGAAACCTCTACCAGACGTGACACAGGAGGGGCACTTGACTGACATTGGTGCTGCCAGTTCTGACCTGGGTTACAGGTAAGTCACGTCTTGCGTTCTTTGAGCCTTGATGTCTGTCGTGAGTTTAAAACATTAGTTGCTTGTTCTTTACAAGACATTGCAGTCAACTCCAGCGTTTGTTGGCTGTTTGTGATTTAGAATTCAAAATAATATATTCCCATGGTGAATTTAACCACAAAAGCCACAAACAGTATATTGCACGATTTATTGCCTAGCATATCTTGCTGCATCTCGACAGATGCACACTGCAGAGTTATACATCATATGAAGTGAATAAGCAAATAATACTTTGGCTGAAATGTTTGTGATTGACTAGTCAATTTTATGTTCAGTAATCTGCCAGTGCCGGGTCCGTGGCGAAGGGATTGTGGATGCAGTTTGTTCTCCCGCATACCTGCGTTTGTAACACAGCTATGGGTGATTTGGCAGCAGACCAATTTGCATTGGTTTTTTATGAAATTGTACGGGTGCCGGTCGTTCAGGAAGCAATGGCAAGCTACTGAACGTAAATTTGCCCAGGAATCACGAACAACCAAAAAATGCTAGCGTGGACTGCTACGTCCTGTAAAGGATATGCAACTAACTTTAACTAAATCTACCAGTACTTTTTGAACGATCGACACCTCTTACCATTGCAGTCAATGCAAATCTTTTTCAAAATTGCCCACAACTGATTTCAGGCCCTCGATTCTGTATAATGTGGATTTTGTTTGTTGGATATACTTTACAGGACGTAGCAGTCAACTCCAGCATTTTTAGCCGTTTGTGATTCCTGGGGGTAAGTTTAAGTTCAGTAGTTTGCCTTGCTTTCTGAATGACTGGCACTCATACCATAGTATTTAAACTGATGCAAGACTGTATGCTTCCAAATTGCCCACAGCTGTTTTTCGAACGCTGCGTGAGGAATTATGATAAGAATCGTGAGTAGTTTGTTTGAATATTGACCCTTTACTAGGGTAATGGAGTTTGTGCACTGAGCTGAGATATTCCTAGTAAGCTCTTGAGGAGATTGATGGAGTAGGCAGCCTTACAGTGTGTTGATGTCTGTGAATTTAATCAGTAGGTCAATCAATCAATCAATCATTTATTTATTCAGTAGCATGTCCTTTGCAAAACCTCGCAGAACTATAACAATGTTCCATAAAACTTCTCCACCATAAGCAAGATGTCCCACATCTGATACACCCATCTGGAAATCATCTGCCACATCCTACACCCATCTTCTCTTTGGCCTTCCTCTTCCTCTCTTTCCTGGCATATACCCCTCCATTATTGTTCTCTCCAAACTTTCTTGACATTTCAAGTGACCAAAATATTTTAATTTTCTTTGTTTTACCATCTTTAGTAGCCAACCTTCTTCAATATTCAGCTCTTGTCGTATGGATGCATTTGTTCTTTTCTGTATCCAAGATATTCTCAGATCCCATCTATAACATTTATAGTCAAAGGTGAACAAATGGAACTATGTTTTGAAATGTATTTATTTTCGGCATTCGCTGGCTTTGAACTTAAACTTAGTCCACACGAGCTACTACTGCAAATAAGTACTACTACTAGTGAATGCACTGGACTGACTCTTGCATGTGGCTGAGCTTTCAACTCAGATATTTTCTGTGTCTTCCCCAAGGAATGAAAGCCATGATGATCAGGTCTTGGAGAAACAAGCTGACATGATCCGTTACTTGAAACAACACACAGAAGCCCTGGCCAGACGCAACTTAACACTGACTGAGGAAATCTACAGACTGAGGAGCCAGAAGCAGGCCAAGTTGATCAAATAGATCATGCTCCGATTTATTAACTTAACACTGACTGAGGATATCTACAGATTGAGGAGCCAGAAGCAGGCCAAGTTGATCAAATAAGTCATGCTCTGATTGATTTAACTTAACTGATTTAGTGCTGAAGGATAGTATATCACCAAATATGACTTCTCAGAAGGGTGATGTATCGCCCTAATAGAGTCATTGTGATATTTGTTTCATTTTGCGGTATCTTCTGCAGTTTTATTGCTCAGCGTGTGGAAATTTACATTATAATACTTAATTCATTTGATTGTGAACTATATTTCGTCCAAACCTACTTTTCTGTTTGGCATTGAATCAGTTAATCAGTTAATTAAGTGTCACCTAATTAGCATTTAAATGACCACAACACTTGTAACTCTTAAAGGATGTGAGGATTTATTGCTGTATTTTTCTCTCTGAGTGTTAACTGGCAGTTAAAGCATAAGAGTTAATTATTTTTGTGATTTTCAAAACTGCATTGATATTATAAATAGTAATAAAGGGTAACAAATGAAAAGAAAAATTAACCCGCGAAGGTAACTCCATCAACAAATGCCTAAAGAAGTCAGATGGTTTGGCTGAAAGGTGCAAATATCGTAGCTCTACTGTAAACAGTCACAACGCATTTATACATCTAAAATAACAGTCTGGTTGAACGCAGAAGAAGAAGAAGAAGAAGAAGAAGCGAGGCAGGAACGTGCCATGGGTATGTGAAGTGCTAGGTCCGTCACAGTTTGTAGTCCTGAATGCATGGAGGACTTAGGTAGCCAGTTCTTTTCCTCACTTAGCAGATGATAGATGCAGGCATCAACCCCTCGTCTGACCATGATCATGGTATTATCAGTGTGACCTAGCTATTACATGAATCCTCAAGCTTTTAAAATGTATAACTAGCACAAAATGAAACAAAACATTCAGTAGAAGTTACCCTTTCACAAAAACATGAAATATCAGGCCCAGACGCTGGTTTCTTGTCCTTTAACCCTTTACCGGGCAGATGTTTGTCTGTTTCCTAGCCCTGAACATGCAAGAAGAATTGTGAGGTTCGGTAAAATGTTGGGTTACGTTAGTAAAAATATCACATATAAGTTGTTAGTCAACAGATTTTAGTCAAATAAACAGCAAAATGAAGGGAAAAGCATGCAGAATATTTTACTCACGTGAATGATGCTGCTAATCCACACATGAACACAAATATTTACAAAATACAACATATTGTTTGTGATTGTCAGTCATCTATACGGCAATTTACAAACACATTTTCCGAATCATAATCACTTTCTTTAAAGTCCGACTAACAAGTGCTAATGCAAAGTAACGCTGATCACTGATATCTACCTCCAATTAATAGTCAACTTTGTGCCTTTCAATGTCACTTAAATTGAACCCAGCGAAATCTCCGCTAACACTTGAAGAATCGTCGAAATCCATTTTGAAATACAAAGCGTGAAACCCACAAAAACTATTTTAAAAATCCGTTCAAATTCAAAGTACATGCTTGCAAATGGCGGCCATGTTGTCAAGCTATCTGCGAAACCAAAAGTAGACAATAGGAAGTCTCGGAAAGCCGAGAGATCGCATTTTTTACAATGCATAATAGTCACGGATGCGTTCAGACGGTTTGCCCGTTTGGGGGGTAGAAACGTTCCCGGACGCTTTGCCCACTAAAGGGTTAAGAGTTTAGGGCCTTCATCACAATCACTTGGTAATTAGATAGTTTGTTTTTATAATGAATCCATTGAACTCTGTTACCTTTGACCTTAAGATAACATGATCGGAGCTCTTAATGAAAAACAAAGCTGAAATGTCGCTTCATAATTTATTATCTCAGTCATTAATTTCTACAAACTTTAAATGAGTCGCACAAAATGTTTCACAATGTACATGAAAGTTGTTGGTGCATACATCATTGTTGCTAGACAATACAATTACAGTACATTATGTTTTGCAAGTATGGAATAATTATGTAGTCTAAATACTACAAAAAAAGGTCACATTAAGAAAATTACTGTATCTGCATAATTATAAATTATACAATCACAGTCTCATCTCATCTCATCTCATCTCATCTCATCTCATCTCATCATGTTCCTCTTGTACCTTGCAGTGTCGAGGTGAAGTATAAACATCGTGAGAGTGCCCGATTATGGGCTTCATATATCGATATTCCCATGGACTCACAGTGACATGGAAAAATATAAGAAAATAAAGAAATTCACTGTTCCATGCAGTGGTTCTGGAGAAAATAAGCAATATAAAATAACATGAAGTAATCCAGCTTTACAAAACACAATTCCTAAAAACATAGGATATGTATTTTAGGAACATAAAAAGAATGGTAGTAGCCATTGGGAAAGACCGCCTATTTTTGTTTGTATTTTTTGACCAAATGTAAAATAGTAAAAGAACACATTATATGATAGTTAGGCCTAAAAGGGACAACAAGCCAATCACATGCTTGGGACTAAAATAATTAATTAGATAAAAATCATTGTTGTTATCTACTTAACATAGGGTAATTACAGATGTATATATTGACTGTTCTATACATTTGTTGACAGTGTTTCAATCATGTTAATTTTTTTTAAAGTTCCCGTTCACAATTTTGTAACCTTACTTCACCAAATAATGTTCTGATTTGGTGAATACTTAATGCATTTCAGTAATTTATTCATTCGTAGCCTTTCCTCTTCTACCCTGGAGTGTAGAGGTACCTTATAGTCTTGTTTAGTTTTTCCTCTTCTACCCTGTAAACAATATAAAGTAACACAAAGTATTGCAGCTTTACAGAACAATTACAGAAAACATAGTGAAAGAATAAATAAAACATACAGTACCTCTTCACCCTAGGGTAGAAGAGGAATTGCTAAATAAGATACATGGTACCTCTAGGAAATATTGGAAACGACAAGCTGCCATAAAGACTGAAAATAAAGTAGGCCAGTATCAGCCTTTTAAGTGAGGAGTGAGATACGTATGTGTAATATCTCCAGTCTCTTTTCCCTGTACCATGAAAATATTTTCAGAAATGTAGAAGAAATGAAAGGAATCATCATTGCCCGGGAAAGTTAACCCGGTCAACAAATGCCAGCAGAAGTTGGATGTGTCAGCCTAACGGCGCAAGAACGCAGCTCTGCTGTAAACAGGCACAACGCAAACATGTCCGGAAAAAAACTCCGGATGAATGCAGAAGAAGAAGAAGAATCGTCATTGGAGGATGAAACATCAATAATATTAGATATGCGGATGATACAGTCTTGACTGCAGACATTGAACAAGATCTGCAACATTTAGTAGTAGCAGCGGTTGCTACACACAGTGAACAAATAGGATTAGAATTAAATTGTGAGAAGACAGATTATGGTCGTCACTAGGAAAGAGGAAATACCACAATGTAATATACAAGTAAATGGGAATATTCTTGAACAAGTGAATCGATAAAATTATCTCAGAATAGACATAACATCTGATGGGAAATGCTTTGAAGAGATTAGAACAAGAATTGCCATGGCGAAGGTAGCCTTTTGCAAGATGAAAAACATACTGACCAATAAAAAGATATCAATTGAAACGAGAAAAAGAGTGTTGAGATGCTACATAGAACCTGTACTTTTATGTGGATGTGAAGCGCGGACAATGAGCAGACAAGATGAAAAACATCTGATGGCTGTGGAAATGTGGTTTCTGAGGAAAATGCATAGAATACCATGGACAAACAGAAAAACCAATGACCAAGTCCTACAAGGAACAAATTAAAACCGTAAACTGATTAGTGAAATTAGACTTAGACAATCACAATGTTTTGATCACGTTATGAGAAGAAATAAATTGGAGAACTTGGTGAAAACTAGCAAGATTGAGGGAAGAGAACAAGGGGAAGGCAGAGAAGTAAATATGCGGATGGCTTGGCCACGTGGCATGGTCGAGAAAAGAACACTGAGCTGATCCACGACTCTGGTGATCGAGTGAGATGGCGAAACATGACCGCCCACACTTATCGGCATGGCACATGATCATGGTGACCTCTAGACCTCTTCTACCCGTAGGTGTAGAGGTACCATAAATCTTACTCCATCTTTCCTTCTCTATCCTGGAGTGTAGATATACCATAAAATCTGTTTTAGTCTTTCCTCTTCTACTCCAGGATGTAAAGTTATGTACCATGTTGTTTATTTATTATTTCTTCTTCTACCATATAATGTAGAGGTACCACGTAGTCTTATTTAGTCTTTCCTCTTCTACTCCAGGATGTAAAGTTACATACTGTGTTGTTTATTTATAATTTCTTCTGCTACCATATAGTGTAAAGGTACCACGTAGTCTTATTTAGTCTTTCCTCTTCTACCCTAGGACTTAGAGGCACCTTGTGGTCTTGTTCAGTCTTTCTTCATCTTTAGGATGTGAATATTCACTTGGTTCAACATAGCCAAACAATCTTCATCTGTTGGATTTCATAATGTTCACATTTGCATCATTTTTACACATTTGCATTAATTTTGTACCTGATCGTATCCTAGATTCATTTTTTATAGAGACACCTTAGGTTGTATTTTTTATTTTGTCTTAATTATATGCCGGCTCTGTGGCAAAGGGGTTATGGACGTAATTTGTAATCCTGCATATCATGTTTAAAACATAGCTGTGGGCATTTTGGCAAGAGACAGTCTTAGTTTTCATACAATGGTATAAGTGCCAGTGGTTCACAAAGCAATGGCAAATGACTGAACCTAAACTTGCCAAGAAATCACAAACAGCCAAAAAATGCTGGGGTTGACTGCGACATGCTTTGAAGGATATGCAACTAACTTTAACGGCCTGGTAGTCATGTGTGCGGATTCCCATTAAGGCAACTATTTGTTGGTCAGCATGGCCGAATGGAAAAGATTGCGTGTTCTTAAACATCCATTGTGCTGATGCTGAGGTAAGGGGTTCAACCCCTACACCGGACAGTTGGATTAAAATGTTGACCTATCGTCCTTGACTTGGGGATGTAAATTACAAGTACCTCTGAAGTCAGAGTGGGTTTGCCTAGCGGCAAGGAACCCTGTTAATAGGGAAAGCTAATCCACATGCAAAATTCAATCCAGCACAACTAGATGTAGTGGTATGGGTTATGCTTAAGTTCAAAGCGAGCGAGCACCAAAAAATAAAAAAACTATTTACAAATGAATATGAACCCCCTTAAGTCAACCCAGTCGAAAACGGGTACCAGGAAATGTTGTGGGAAGTCAAGCTGGCCACATGATACCACCCACATCACCCGGTGAGTGCCAGTTGATCTATACAAATATACGGCTGGAACCATATGCTTAAGGTGAACCTTACACCCATTACACTTCAAGGTGTGCAAAAGGGTCTACAGGAATATGGGACCCCCACCATATACCATATATGGGTTGGGGCATTTAAAGGGGCCCTGTACTTTACTTTTTTACAAATTACTTTATTTGAATGCCAATCACCTTGTTTATTTAACTGTTGATTTATTCATTTCTTGAACAGTGATTATAATGTACTCAAAGGTTTGTGATTCTTATTGTCTACAGCAGCACATTTGTTTGTTGTTTTAAAATTATTTTAGTTGCCTGTCTGTGAGCTAGGTTTGAAGTTTGATTGATTGATTGATTGATTGGTTGATTGAATAGATTCAAGGATAAACTAGTTATGAGATCAAGTTATATATGGCTGTGGTACCTTTGCTCATTAACCTGACAAGGTGGGTTTGGTCAATATACACTGACAGAGATGTTGAGGAGGAGATTGGAGCATTTGTGGATCTGATTGAGTGCAATAATGACGATCCTCACTAATCACCATTGACCTGACAGAGACTGCAGGTGACCAAGACTGGCTAACGGACTATGCTCAACTCACTGATATATCCATGCAAAAATATTATTCATCGATGAGCATATCATATCAATGCCTGTATCCTCTTATAGTCCATGCCGTGTGGTGTTGGTGATCATGTCTGTCCACAGCCTTCTGTCTTGTGTACTGCCAGTCTTATGATAGTCCATGTTGTGAAGTGTTGGTGATCATGTCTGTCCACAGCCTTCTCTCTCATGCACTGCCAATCATTTATGATACTGATGTTCCTCCATGCCATGATGCCAGACAATTCAGCTTCTTCTCTCTTGTCTCCCCCAGTCTCTCTTCACCTCCAACTTTCCCATTGTGGCAACATACTCCAGCTTTCCCCTTCTCATGACACCCACAAAGAATGTGGAATGTCTTCTGATACGAGTAACCAGTTCTCTTCGTGAGTTAACTTCTGTCAAGATGTCTTCATTACTCTTTCTATCTGTCCATGATGTTCTCATTTTTCTATAAAATAACATATTTATATCTTCCACATAATTGCACACTTGTCTACTAATTCTCCATGCTCTACTTCCATACATCAGAATTGACCCAATATAACTCTGAAGAACTTATTTCTTCGCCTCCATTGGCGGATTTATAGAACAAGTCAATATGGATGCTGCGAAGGCATTCTAAAATTAGAAAGACAAGGTACTTGAAAAAAAAAAAGAAGTAAAAGTAAGGGATTTTGAAAATGGGAAAGACAAAGTTCTTGAAAATGTTTTTAAAAATTTTTTAAAGTAGTGAATGAAAGAAGAAGAAGGAAAAAAAAAGTAAAAGTACGGGATTTTGAAATTGAGAACGACAAGATTGGTGTGTTGGATATATGGTGCTAGGATCATGTTGTTATAGACAAACCAGCACTGGATGGGTCATGTGATCAGTGTCACATGGCTGTCGTTACCTCCCAGGAGATGTCCTGGTGTCCATTTTAGGTTGAAATGAGAGCCCTGGTCTACTTTAAAATGTGCACCCCCTTAGGGGTTTAAACACGTGACTGCCAAGGTAGCAGGCAAGTGTAGCCTTGTAAAATAGGTAGCCAAAATTATGTTTAGGATTTGATATCATAAAGTGAATTGTTTGTACTGTTTCGTCAAGCATGTGGCTGAATACATCTGTCACAGCCTCACATTATATGATAAACCAACGTAAGTTAGTAGACAGTAGCCAAGGGCTACAACTCCAGCACAAGGGAAAGAAGTAAGACACTCTAAGGCCAGAGTAATCCAGAGCCTTCTCGAAGGACTGGTCAAGTGAGTCCACTGTTCCGTGGACAATGATGTGGCCCGCCTATTGCGGGGTCCACGAGGAACTCGGACAGAGTTACCACCCGTGTCGAATTGCGACACGGGTAAACGGGCAGAGACAGACGGGACATCAGAGAGGCAACAGGGCCTGCCTTAGAGGGACTTAATAGTTTAGACCCATGTGTATTTGGGTTCATAGACATATGCTAGATAGTTTGCTTAGAATGTTTGATATAACCATGTGTGATGATGTTAAACCTCTGTGATATGCAACTCAGTGCGGGCTTGTTAAACCCACTGCGCCAACGCACTGTATACTGAAATACAATAAATGTTATATATTATATTTAACGGAGTTATTGTTGCATGTTTGAGCCCGAGCTCAGATACCTAGACATCCAACACGCTGACAGGCTTTTTGGGGGCCAAGCTCCGGTTTTGGCATAAGCTTTACGTTCAGACGGCTATTGATTGCCAACTAAAAATTAAGTTAATGATATCAAATTGATTTCTAAACATGTTTAATAATTTGGCAGCTATCTAGTAATAAACTAGTATTAGTATTAGTCCCTCTGCAGCCAGTCTCTCAATGATGTTTATTACTATAAAATTGACATGACTGTGACATTTTTTGACTGTTACTAATGTTTTCTCATTCTACGAGCAGATTGTTCCGCGAAGTGTGTATGTAACCTATCTAATCTATCCAACAGTGGCGAGAGAGCAAGACAACATTCGCAAGTTCTGGGAATATAAGATAAGTTTCATATCATGCCCATTGCAACCCTAAGCGGTACTTATCACCATCCATCCATGTAACATTTGTGTTTTGCATTGATTTGTATGTATATTCATGACCTTGTAACCAACGTAACTTTGCATTTGTATTTGCGCATGTAATAATTAAGGGAGATAATTAAATTTTCTACTCCCCAACATTTTTCTAAGGAATTTAACTTCATTGAAATTACCAACAAGTAAAAGACAAGATGTCTACGTTAGAAAAATGTATTGAGTTAGGGATGAAATTAGGTTATAAAGAAGAGAAATTGTCAGATTGGGCACAGAAAACACACGCAGAGAACATTGCCCGTGAGGAAAGAGCGATGGAACGGGAAGAAAAACAGAGGCAAGTGCAGGCAGAGGAAAAGAAAATGCAAATGCAGGCAGAAGAAAAGAAGATGGAGCTTGAGGCGGCGGCTAAATTAGCCCAATTAAATGCCGATACACAAATAAAACTAAAGCAGATGGAGATCGATTCCAACGTAGAAATATCTGTAAATAAACTGAGAAGCAAAGAGGAGGAACAAAAATATAACAAGTACAAAGGCCTCGTTAAAGCATTTTGCTCAGGAAGATTCTATCAGTGCATACCTGGAAAATTTTGAGTGTCTAATGTCCTACCATAACATCATAAAATCAGATTGGCCATTTATTTTAATGAGAAAATTAGCTCTGGAACCCTTAAAAGTAATAGAGACAGTTCCACAGAAGATGAGAAAAGATTATGATTATTTAAAGCAACGCATTCTCCAACATTTCTCATTAGATTCAAGCAGGTTACCAACAACAGTTCGCAAAATTATCCCCACAACCAAACCAAACCTTCATAGACTACGTGTCTACAGTTCAGGATGTTTGCACAAAGTGGATTAACTCGGCTAAAACTAACAACAGCCATGACAAACTAAAAGAACTTATTATTATTGACAAAATAGTTAGTACAATCCCAACACCTTTTGCTAAGTTTTTGAAACAGATGGATTGTAAGAGTATTCAGGAAATAGAGACAAAGGGAAACGCATTTTTCACAGCGAACAGAGATATTTTCCAATTAAACCTAAGTCAGAACGAAACAGCAGCAGTTGTAAACACTAGATACTCGAAACCAACTGAGAGCAAGTTTAAACCACGCTCGAATGTCAGAAAGCCAGTTAAGTGTCAATATTGTCATCTGACACATGAAGAGTACGCGATGTGCGATAAATCGCCCAACTATCCACATCATCTCCAGATGATCGTGGAGAAACAGAAAAACAAGAGAAATGCGTACCAGAGAGCGGTCAAATGCTATTTTTGCAGCAGCTTTGATCACTATTCCCGCTTTTGTGAAGGACGAAAGATAATGAAACAGGCCAATGCGGCACTAGTTGAAACTTCCTCGGATGAGGATATTGAACAACTGAATGAGTGTGACAATCAGAGTGAAAGGTTGAGTGAGCTAGGAAATGCCGTGCACATCATTGACACCATTGCAGGCAATAAATGTAACACTTGTAGGAAATTCCAACTTGACACAACATTGCTATGTGGCCACACAATCCCTATTTCGAATGAAATGGCCAATGCTGCCTTATCATCTACAGGCAAGCTAAATTTCTCAACAGGGTTTGTAAATAACAAAAGGTGCACATTAATGCGCGATTCTGGCTCAACGCTATGTGGAATTAAGAAAACATTAATCAACGACAAAGACTACACACACAAACACATAACTTGTCGCACATTCTCAGGCACCATAGAAAAATACCCCCTTGCTCTTGTCGAAATTCGAACACCATACATATCAGGACTAGTACTGTGCGCAGTACTAGAGAATCCTGTCGCTGGAATTATACTGGGGAATCTACCCAATATACGATCATGCTCTGAACAGGAAATCAGAGATTGGGAGAAGAAAAATGGTATTCAGAACCCAAACATCCATTCTAAAGAGAAACACCACACGTGCTTGTCTCAAACTGCCAAAAGCACAAGGGAGACAACCAATGAAGTAATTCAGAAAGAATTTACCGAGGTGCACAATGCACGGATTATGCTACCGATCTACCAAGTACCAAGCCTGTAGATGTGCAACAATACACACAACACACGAATGCAATAACACGACAGACAACTCACAAAACCCACACTGACCAACTACAGGAGTCACTAGAAATTGTATCACCAAACACTACCATCACTAATTTTGGAGCAGAACAGAAATCAGATCCTACACTCTCACAGTATTTTAGGTTAGTAGGACTTAAACCGAAATTAACTAAAAATGCATCGTGGTCATTTAGATTAAAGAACAATGTGTTGACTAGATTATACACTAGAGATCAGACCACAATACAACAAGTAGTGTTACCTCAATCACATCGTGACAAAGTACTAAAGATAGCCCATGACTCACCTTTCGGAGGTCATATGGGATACGAAAAAACTAGAGCTAGGGTCCTGACCCAATTTTATTGGCCGAAATTTTGCCAAGACATAAAAACCTATTGTAGATCATGTGATATATGTCAGAAACTGGTTAAAAAGGGGAAAAACCCTACGGCAGAAGTTCAATCAACCACAACTGCCTCGAGGCCATTTCAAATCGTGGCAGTTGATCTAGTAGGTCCGTTAAACCACATCTCAAGCAAAGGGAATAGATATATTTTTACTCTTGTTGATCTATGTACGAGATGGCCAGAAATGATTCCATTAAAATCTATCTCCTCTAAGGATGTGACGGACGTATTGTTAATTATATTCTCCCGTTTTGGCTTCCCGGAGAAAATAATTTCAGATAGGGGAACCCAGTTCATATCAAATGCCACTCAATCGGTAACTAAGTTACTAGGCATAAAGCAATGTTTCACCAGTCCATATCGACCGGCCGCAAATGGTATCTGCGAGAAACTAAATGGGGACCTGAAACATATGCTATCCAAAGTGACAGCTGAAAATCCAGCCGATTGGGATATACTTCTCCCAACGGTGCTGTTCGCATATAGAGAAGTCCCACAATCAAGCACAGGGTTCTCTCCTTTCGAATTGATATATGGAGGGAACCCAAGAGGACCTCTCAATATTTACAAAGATATCATATCACAACCTGTAAATATCCAACTACCAATTTCCACCTATGATTTAGTCACTGACACCAGAGACAAAATCATACGCTCCTGTATACTGGCCAGAACATCATTACAGGAGAAAGGTTTTAGGTACATGCAGTACGCCAACAAAGGTGCAAAAACAATTGTATTAAAACCAGGTCAGGATATTTTACTATTGCTACCTGACAAGAGAGATTTACTATCAACCTCTTGGCAGGGGCCATTTAAAATTGTTAGAAGAATTTCAGAAGTGGATTACGAAATTTCTTTAAATGGAAAGTTGAAAATATTCCATGTAAATATGTTGAAACCATACTATTCTAGAGAGAACAGTGACACAAGTAAGCAGACGCAGCTAACTGATGACAGAAACGAAACGACAATTACTCGACTGAATGACACCTCGACAAACGAAGCATCGTTAACGACGCACTCTTTCGACAACAAAGACGACGAAGACATATTTACATTACCGACAACATGCGATAACGACAACGACGACCAATTTGACGACATATTGACAACGATTAATCTCGACGACGACGACGACATGACATTGAGGACAATTTACAAACAGTAGCATCTGTAATAAATCAGACAGACGTAGACAATACTGAAATTCCTGTACCAATTATGAATGACGACGGTAGTATAAAGGACATACAAATCTCTGACACTTTGACACAACAACAGCGACAAGATATTTTGTCTCTCCTTAACGAGTATAAATCTATCTTCTCTAACAAACCTGGACGGACTGACAAAATAACACATTCAATTGTGTTGACAGATCTGACACCGGTCAAATAGTAGACCATATTCTATTCCTCTGCATTATAGAGCAAATTTAGACAAAGAAATTTTGGATTTAGAGAAAAATAGAATAATTCAGAAATCTATGTCTCAATATTCTTCACCGATTGTCCTGGTGAAAAAGAAGGACCAAACGATTCGTTTGTGCATAGATTATAGAAGGTTAAATACAATAACTACAACAGATGCAGAGCCAATGAACAGCTGTGAAGACCTCATTCTGAATATGTCTCAATCATCCATATTTTCTAAGCGCGATTTAGCTAAAGGTTACTGGCAATTGCCACCTAGACCCCTCTTCAAGACATATAACAGCATTCGCTACACCCCTTGGGTTGTACGAATGGAGATATCTTCCGTTTGGTCTCAAGAACGCTCCCGCCACGTTTGTTAGGTTAACTAGGCTGCTATTGCACGGCATCAAGGACGTGCAATCTTATATTGATGATATATGTATCCATTCTTCAAACATGACTTCTCACTTACTTACACTCAAACAAGTCTTTAACCTTGGTCATAGAATTTCTGAAGGAAAACTGTTGACAGATGATAAAATTGTTTCGAAAATTCTCAATCTAGAAGTTCCTACGACAAAGAAGCAAGTTAGAAGTTTATTAGGTCTTATAAACTGTTATGCTAAGTTCATACCAAATTGGGCAGAACTTACATCAGTTTTTTCTAATATGTTGACAAAAGATCATCCAGAGAAACTATGTAAAAGTACCCGCTTAGAGGATGCAATATGCAGATTGAAATACATTTTTGCTATTACGATTACCAAACATAAAGTTACCCTTTATTTTGACCACAGATTCGAGTGCTATCGCAATTGGAGGATGTTTAATGCAAGAAGTGGATGGAGTGAGACACCCAATTCTCTACGTAAGCCGTAAGCTGAAGAAGGCAGAGATCCGTTACTCTACAGTGGAATTGGAGGCATTAAGTCTATTATTTTGTATCCTTAGATTATCTAAGTTCCTCTTAGGGTCCCACTTTGTTGTTCTCACTGATAATTCCCCATTGTTGGTGCTTAAGCAAGGTGCTCCGAAAAACCATCGTTTACAAAGATGGTGTCTGCTTCTCCAAGATTTAGACTTCGAAATCCGCCATATCAGAGGCACCGATAACATAATAGCTGATATTTTATTGCGGCAAACGAATGCGCCAGCAGAATAACATTTGGCACAGTGACCATTCGCCGTACTAGAAACTGTGATATTTTATTCTGTGGCATAGAACAGTGTAACTCTACACCTGCTAGAGAACTTTCATTTAAAATTAATAACACCCCAGTGAATAGGTTACGTATAACACCCACAAACGTGAAACTTTGAGAACTTTACTACCAATTACCAAAGCTCTAGGAACATTCCGAGCAAGAAACATTATCCGTGAAATGATTTCAACCAGTGAACGGACAGTGATCTTGAAAGCATTAAGAACACTTCATACTCGACATTGAGAACATTCCATACTTGCTGTGGCTAAGAGACTTTGCTAACCGCCGAAACAGAACTACGTCGATTACAACACTCAAGAGACAGCCATACTAACTGTTACATTCATGGCACGACACGCTAACAACAGGAGGACAACGCGTACATCATCGTTGGATTTAGTTACTTAGTTAATTAATTAATTTAGTATTGAATATGTATTATATTTCTATTCAGGGAGAGTAAGTTCCCTTGAAGCAAGATGGCGGGACATTTCTTCGTCCCGTAAAATGGAACGTGATTTTTCTGAAATGTGTATGGATTAAGTGCTTTTTTCGTGGTGGAATGGAGTTCGGACCGTGCAACGGAGTTCGTGCACGCGCGTCCGGTCTTCTTTCGGCGTATCATCGGCGCCCGGTGGCGATAGTTAAGCCTAACATGACGGCCAGACGACCAGCTAGGACACAACGTGGTAAGAGGGCGGGCGCGCGCAGAAGGCGCTTAAAATGTGACAGATTGGGTATCGGAAATGTTCGAGTACTGTACTGGAACTGTGCATCATTTAGTCAACGCCGACCCATTCTTGAAAAACTACTCTACGGAAACGATATTGTAGTCTTGCAAGAAACACAGCTCACCGACGGAACAGTCAAAGTTGCGGGATTTCAGGGTTTCTTTAACAGGCGGCACCTCGGACAGGCCATTCTGGTCCGCGACAACATACTAGTGTCTGAGATCGATATGTCCGCCTGGAACAGCGATGCCCTGCAAGTGCAGGCATTAAGAATAATGACACCAGTGCAGCTTGTAATCGTTAACGTCTATGCGCGAAATGGGAAGGTCGACGTGCGACAATGGCAGAGTTTGTTCGATATGGATGAAAGGCATATCATCTACTGCGGGGACTTCAATGCCAGAGGCAGTCAATGGGGGAACTGCATCACCAATAGACAGGGAGAAGATTTGGAGGACGCCCTGGCATCTGCTGCCCTAATCTGTCTGAATGATGGGAAGGTCACTAGAATGGCCACTCGACCAGGCGACTCTGACAGCATCATTGACTTGGCTCTGGTGTCGCCCACCATCGCACCAAGGTGCCGGTGGGGCACACTGGGATACCACGATAGTGACCACTACCCTTGTGTCATCCTGATCAAGAAAGACGGGGCCATGAGTCAAAGAAACAAGACCAATGCCTTCCCGTACGACACCACTGGTCAAGACGCCATAAGCAAGATCAGAAGAAGGAAACTAACTTCCTCCCGTAGGAGACAAGAAAGATGGCTGCAGCCACCATGGTGGAATGGAGAGGTCGAGAAGGTGTGGCTGGGAAAGAGGCAGGCTGTCAAAGACTGGCAAAAGGCCAGAAAGGCTAACATGCCACAGGTTGAGTTGGCGAACCTGAAGACTGAGGTCGTTAGGACGACGACTTTATTCAAATCCTGCGCCAAACAGGCCAAGGCCGACAAATGGGACGAGTTCTGCAGGAAGGTGTGCTCCGAGCAATCTCTTACGACATTCTGGCGCCTCCACAAGAGCATGAACGGTGCTGCACAACGTAGGGGTATACCAGACTTTCAAGGCACAGACCTCGCATGGAAAAAGTCGGATGCGGATAAAGGTAAGGCCCTTCTTGCACGCTACATAGAACAGACTGACCAGAAAGACGAGCCCGCCAGACATAGGACCACAACAACACTCTCTCAGTTGTGCGAGGGGGTCGGGACAGACGAAGAATGGACAATCACAGTTGACATATTGCGTGCAATGCTCAAGAAATCACCTAACACCGCCCCAGGCCCAGACGGCATCCGATATGGTGACCTAATGGTGATATCAGATGATGACATGGAAGAACTGGCCAGAGAATTCAACACCAGTATCCAGAGGGGTCAGGTCAAAGAAGAATGGCTACACAGCTACTTGCTGCCGCTGCCAAAACCGAACAAAGACCACTCCAAGATAAGCGGCTACAGAATCATTACGATGCAGAATACTGTTGGCAAGCTACTGGAGAAAATTGTAGCACACAGACTTGCTTGGGACTTGGAACAGCTCGGCTGCTTCCCGCCCACACTTGGAGGATACAGACGCAACAAAGAGTCATGGCTGAATGTGGCGGTCTTTGCTCAAGATGTTTACGAAGGATTTCAGGTCAGAGAAGAGACATGTGCGGCCGCCATAGACTTAGAGGACGCATATAACAGAGTATCTTTCGAGCACTTGATGCAAACCCTCCTCAGACTGAAAGTGCACCCTCACCTTGTACGATGGATAGCTGCAGTTCTACTCCAAAGGAAGGTGGTGCTAAGATGCGGGAGTTGGTCTTCTGAGCCGATAACGATATGTCCAGGATTGCCACAGGGTTCACCACTGTCACCAGTACTATTCAACGTGTATACGGTGCCGATCACTGAACAACAGTTGGATGGGAGGGGTAGGACTCTATCATTCGTTGACGACATCCTCGTGTATCGACAGGGTCGAGATAGACAGGCGGTTGCCAACTATATGCAGGGCGAACTAGATCGAATTTCCTCATGGTGTGCTGATGCCGATGCCCTTGTCAACCCTGCAAAGGCAACGGTTACATGGTTCTCACTAAACAACCATATTGTGAAAACAGACCTGCCGGCAGTAAGAATGGATGGGAGCATTCTGAGTAGAACCCAGTCAATGACATATCTTGGCGTGAGGCTTGATCGTAGCCTGTCCTTCAAAGATCATGTCGACTATGTCATAACGAA
Source organism: Cepaea nemoralis (assembly GCA_014155875.1). Classification (NCBI taxonomy): domain Eukaryota; kingdom Metazoa; phylum Mollusca; class Gastropoda; order Stylommatophora; family Helicidae; genus Cepaea; species Cepaea nemoralis. The sequence continues at coordinate 85,178 of JACEFZ010023963.1, forward strand.
GGCTCGAAAAGGTTTGGCAGCAATGAGAGTCATGGCGACTGCCAATATCGAGCAAAGACTGCTATTACTTCTGTTCCAAGGACTTGTGCTTTCACGCATCGAGTATGCCCTGGCCATCCTCACTGTCAGCCCTACACAGATTGGAAGACTTGAAAAGGTACAAAACGAAGCCATGCGCATCATTTTGGGCTGCACGAGAGACACCAGCTGTGTAGCAATGAGATACCTCCTTGACTTCCCGACAATGGAACACAGGATCAAGATCTGGAGAGCTCGTGCATACTTAAAAATAAGTGCAGATGAGCAGCACCCTCTGCATGACGCTGTATTCAGAGAAAAGGGTGACAGGCTAAAGAGGGGCAAATCATGGATGGGTCGGGCGGAAGATGTCGTCGGACAGGTCTGCAGTCTTACCAGTATCAACCCCGGCAAGGAATGGGTGCCGGTGCCTCCAGCTTTTAAGTGTACCTTCTCCTGCATTATCACACTCGACAGACGGTGCAGAGAGCAGAACCCTGCCGCTGTCAATGCAGAGGTTAACGCGCTCATCTATGATCACTCAGATAGCCCCGAAGTGCTCATCTATACAGATGGATCTGTTGTAAAGCAGCAGAGAAGTGCGTGGGCATTTACAGCCCGTTCAGCGGGCCGAACCGTTCAAGAATCCAGTGGTGCCCACTCTATGACCACGAGCAGCATGACGATGGAGGTGATGGCAGTTACACAGGCTTTCATATGGCTGGAATCACAGCATTATACCAACGTGTGTGTACTAAGTGATTCAATGAGCATGATTCAGAAGGTCGAAGCTGGATCTGTACGTAGACAGTGGACTGAGTCGCTGCGGAAGTCTGTTGTCCGCAAAGTCACCTTCATCTTCGTCCCGGGACATGCGGGAGTCGAGGGAAATGAACGAGCTGATAAATTGGCTGGCTCTGCACCCCCTGTAGATGGCCAGCCCATGGATCGTGCCGATGTCATTAACGCCCTTAAAGATATGGCGAGAACAGAGGATTTTGACGCCAGTGATTCCACATCGCTTTCCAGGATGAAAGACCTGGGAGTAAGAATCGGCACAGCCAGACGCGAGAAGTACATCGGGAAAACAAAGCGCCTCGTCAACCAACACAGAACTGGCACTATTAGCCACCGGACGCTGATGCATATGCTGGGGGGAGGATCTGAGCACCTATGGACATGTCCGGAGTGCAACGAAGATACCCCAACTGATAACTGATAACTGATAACTGATATATTTCTATTCAATTATGTATATAAAATATGTTAACCTGTAATTTGTACATTTTCTACCATAATATTACAGGTAGTTCTATTCATAGGCTAAATAATCTTCCTATGCAATTTTCTCTAGGTAAATTATAAACCATTTTTGAGTTATCGTACAAAAAGTACGTATTATCTTAAAGGGAAAATATCGCCTATTCCGTTTTTTCTAAGGGCAATAACACTTACCTCAACTTTACTTATATATTTTAACCAAATATTATTTGGAATGAAAGATGAGTGAATGACAGAGTGAATGAATTAAATGAGAGAGCGATATACTGAGCGGACAAATTGTACGCAAATCGTATTTATTTTGATTTGTCTGCGTCTTTCATGTAATTGTATTACTTGTCTAAATTGTTGATGCATGTTTAGTATTTAGGATACTACATCTAAGCACCACTGCTTGGAATGCCTGATCATGCATTACACACATTGGGGTAATTCATGATTAAGGATATCCCAGCTTGGAGATAAGCCACACATTCAGCACACACTTTACACAAAACTCAAAACTTAACACTATCAATTAAAATACAGTCATTTTATTAGAAACAGCAACTTATTAGTCAACACACTAACAAGCCAACAGGGACACATGTAGTCAAATGGGATAACATAACAACGTAACTACATATTTAGCATTATACAACATACGAGAGTAAACGTGTATTGAAATGCACACACAGAACAAGATTTGAAGGTGTACTTAATTAGCCAAGACTTTTGTCTCGTTAATCCTCTCTAATACAGGGGTTAATTATCTTGGTATTAGTAGGATACTTTGAGAAGGACGGGTTGTAGAAACAACTAAGAAACGTCACGTAACTTCGGTCAGATAAGCATTTTTAAGGACACAGGAGAGAGAGACCTCTTCACCAAATCAGAGAAGTGGTGTATGGGAGAATACATGAGTGTTGATGCCAATATGTAGGTTACCAAGTTACTATCCACCAAACTACAAACACCGACTTTATGTGATTCTGTGACAGAATTAGTTCACAACTAATTACCTTATAACAACCCATCAAATCGGGGGAAGAGGGGGACTCCTGTCACAGCCTCACATTATATGATAAACCAACGTAAGTTAGTAGACAGTAGCCAAGGGCTACAACTCCCGCACAAGGGAAAGAAGTAAGACACTCTAAGGCCAGAGTAATCCAGAGCCTTCTCGAAGGACTGGTCAAGTGAGTCCACTGTCCCGTGGACAATGATGTGGCCCGCCTATTGCGGGGTCCACGAGGAACTCGGACAGAGTTACCACCCGTGTCGAATTGCGACACGGGTAAACGGGCAGAGACAGACGGGACATCAGAGAGGCAACAGGGCCTGCCTTAGAGGGACTTAATAGTTTAGACCCATGTGTATTTGGGTTCATAGACATATGCTAGATAGTTTGCTTAGAATGTTTGATATAACCATGTGTGATGATGTTAAACCTCTGTGATATGCAACTCAGTGCGGGCTTGTTAAACCCACTGCGCCAACGCACTGTATACTGAAATACAATAAATGTTATATATTATATTTAACTGGAGTTATTGTTGCCTGTTTGAGCCCGAGCTCAGATACCTAGACATCCAACACGCTGACAACATCCAACTTTGAGAAGCATTTTATCATGTTGGCTTTCCTTAGCCTTTCCAGCTACCTACAAGGCAGCAGGTTTGTGTCTCCTTTTGTCATGTTCCTAACCCTTGACCTGTCTGACAAGGGAGATCCGACCAGTAGCGTGCTACCGTTGGCATAGCTTCTGGGGTCAGGGGAACAACTCAAGCTTCTCTACCACTACAAGGTGAGTACACAGCAGAGGGAGTTTAGAGTTTAAGGTGCTCATTGTGATGTAGTATCACCACATCAGCCACCCGGTGCTTTCAATCACAAATATTCATCTAGCACAATACCCACAACATGCCAGGATGGCCTGAAAACTAAGTATTCACCATGTACCAGATAGTCCATGTAACCACTCTGACCCAAGTGGTTAGTACTTTAATCATTAGTAATGGCCGTGTTTGGCACCTAGTCTAGGATCGAAACTCCGACAGACAGTTAAAGCATTGCTTTGCTGATCTGGCAGCTTCTGTAGCTGGTCTTGTTCCAGATATATTGGTTTGACCTTTCCTCTGTAGTAAACTAGGCACGCCGAGATAGGGATCATGCTGCATGGGCAACACATGGTCTTACAATTCAGCCAGGCTTTGTGTTATGGAGATGTATAACTCCATCCTTGGTCCTGGGGACCATAGGTTGTAGTTATTATGCCTTTTTTGTGGCACAGTGTAACAAACTATCATCTGTTAAGACTGCCAGGTGCTAGTGAATACTTTAATATTGACAGTCTGGAATAGAGTGAGTGCAGGAGTCTGGCCATTAATGGAAATGTTTGATTTGGTTACACATTGATTTGTTGCTGTTCATAAATATCAAATGTTATTATAATTAAATTGTTTCTTATTTGGACACAAGATTGAATTGTAATATTTGTTGAATGTGAAAATATTTGGCTCATATATACATACACTGATGGGTCAGCGGTGAGAAACCTATGTAGTGGCTGGGGTTTCATAGCGAAGGCTAATGGGCGGTGCTTGAAAAAGGCGAGTCAGCATATGAGATTAAAACTTCCAACATAAGAATAAAGGTGGAAGCAGTAACAGCAGCCTTCCGATGGTTGAAAGAGACCACTACAACACACATTGTATTCATTACGGAGTATGCTTAGTAAGGTGGAAAAAAGAATGTTTTGTATAGAATGGCTATCCTCACTTCAGAGGTCACAGATTGTGAGAATTGTATGGATTTTCATGACCAAGAAGGAAAGCGATGGCAAAATACTTTTTTTTTCTTCAGATGTCATAACTTTTCTTAATTTATCTGCCTCCTGCACTCTCGTCGGGTTGCTCTCCGTCTGGGCGCATGGACCTCAGAGCCACATATGTTAACCCCGGGACTGCCAATGGATCTGCAGTCTCACCGGTGCTCTTTAATGTGCATACGAGCAAGATTGCAAACCTAGAAGCACCAGGGGTTGGAAGAATACTAACATTTGCAGATGATATTCTTGCATATAGGCAGGGGAGAGATAGGGAGAAAACAGCCCAGGAGTTACAGGCGACAGTAGATAACGTGATTGACTGGTGCACAGAAATGAGTGCTGTCATCCACCCGGAAAAGGCGGCTGTTTTGTGATGCTCTCTAGACAACAGGATTGTAAGAGCTGATGTCCCAAGCCTCGCGATAGATGGTAGAAATGTCAGCAGAGAGAACAAACTGAAGTATCTGGGGATCACATTTGACAGGAGCCTATCCTTCAAGGACCATGTGGAGACGGTCGTGACAAGAACTCAAAAGGGACTCAATGCACTTAAAACTATGGCTGCAATGGACATAGAGCAGAGAATGCTTTTCACACTATACCAGCACTTGATCCTCTCAGTAATTGATTATGGATTAGGTCTGCTCACTGTCTCAGAGAGTCAGCGGTGAAGTTAGAGCGCATACAGAACGAAGCTATGCGGGTCATTCTGGGATGCACTAGAGACACCCCAGTAGTGTGTATGCGTTACATCCTTGGTCTGCCGACTGTTGCTGGTAGGCTCAAGGTGATGCAGGCGAAGGCATACCTCAGAGTAGCTGCAGACACAGACCACCCACTGCATGAGGCGCTGGACGCAGTTAAGGGTCAGCGACTGATAAGAGGGAAATCATGGATGGCTCAGGCGGAGGATACGATCAGACAGGTGTGCCCCTTGGAGAACATTAGGCGTGGAGAGGAGTGGGTCAGAGTGCCAGCGGAGCAGTCAGACTTGTGCAGAGTTATAATCACATTAAGCCAGGAGTGCAGGGAGTGGCCAGCAGGGGCCACGGGAGTGGAAATCCAGCAACTAATTCAGGACAATGCTCACTCGAGTGATGTGATTATCTACACAGATGGTTCGGTGTCAAGAGGTGAGAGAAGTGGCTGGGGGTTCATAGCCAAAGCTAATGGTCGACGTTTGGAGCAGGAGAGCCTGGCATATGATACCACAACATCCAGCTTAAGAATGGAAGTGGAGGCAGTCACTGCGGCTCTCCGCTGGATGGAGAATACGACACACACACATCGTGATTGTAACTGACTCAGAAAGCATGCTGACGATGGTGAGGACGGGCAGACTTCGTGCGGAGTGGCTTGCTTCGCTTCGGAGGTCACGGGTGACAAGCATCGCCTGGATCTTTTCTGCGGGGCATGCCGGTGTGCTGGGAAATGAACAGGCGGACAGATTGGCTGGCTCTGCAGAACTTGGTGGAGTATTGATACATGACAAGGCAGACGTGGTTGCGGCCTTGTGGGAGCACGTGCACACCTCGGAAGAGCAAATGGATTACCATGGTCTGGCAAGAATGAGACAACAAGGAGTGATGAAGGGATCTGGCTGACGCTCAACGCTCAAAGGAAAGGCGAGACGGACTTATAATCAGATTGCTACTGGTACTATTAGTGTTGGAACTCTTTGCTGGCTGCTGAGGATGGGGACGGAGCACTTATGGGAATGCCCCGAATGCTGTGATGTCGATTCCTAAATCAATCAATCAACAGAAAGCACCATATTACCCAAAGAATAAGCTAGCACACATTACCCAAAGAATAAGCTAACAAAGCACACAGAAGGCACATTACCCAAAGAATAAGCTAACAAAGCACACACAAAGCACTACATTACCCAAAGAATAAGCTAACAAAATATACAGAAAGCAGCACTGTACCCAAAGAATAAGCTCTCAAAACACAGAAAGCACACATTACCCAAAGAATAAGCTAACAAAACACACCGAAAGCACACATTACACAAAGAATAAGCTAACAAACCACACAGCACACATTACACAAAGGATAAGCTAAAAAAAAACAACACCAAATTACCCAAAGAATAAGCTAAAAATGGTGTCAGGTCTTAGATATGACTGAGCTACCTTACAACATTAGACGGTACTACCGTCTTTCTAATACCGCCGAATGTTGGGCGGCGCTCACCAAACCCGACACCCCACATTGTGCCAACGGCTTCGGGCTGATGAGTGCTATTTGGGAGGGTACAAGCCCTATCCTAGTGCGAGAAAATGCAGCCTAAAGACTAAATGCCATGGCAGAGCAGACTGTAAGCCTTGGTCGGCAACTGGTCTAGGATGGAAGCTCAGATAGGCGGACAGTTAGTATTGCTTTGCTGATCCGACAGCTTCTACTGCTTGTCTTGTTCTAGACGTATTGGTGTAGCCTTTCCTCTGGAGCAAACTAGGCAGGCCAAGTGAGGGATCATGTTGCATGGGCAACACATGGTCTCTAAGTTCAGCCCAGGCTTTGTGTTACGGAGAGGTATAACTCTATTTTACAAACTATCGTCTGTCAAGACGGCAAGGTGCCAGTCAAGCTAACAAAACACAGTCACAGAAAGGGAGGATTTTTGTTTGGGTGGATCAGTAGGGCTGTGGGGTCGACCCAGCTTAATAAAATAGATGTGACATTGAAATAAAGAATCAACATCGCATCCCTCGGGACATGCTGATGATACCAGCGACAACCTGACTCTCACTGAACGCCCGCCTCCATTTTAGTTAGTTAGTTAGTTAGTCTTTCCTCTTGAGCCTAAGGCGGCGCATAGGGCAGAAGTCCTGTCTCTCCATGCCTGGCGGTTCGCTGCTATCTGTTGTAGATCTTGGATACTTACTTGGCCATTGAATGAGCCTTCTCTAATGATGGTTCTACGCAGGGTCTCTCTTGGTCTTCCCCGTTTTCTTTTCCCTACCGGTGACCATATGAGGGCTTGGTAGGGGAGTCTTGTTTTGTCCATTCTGAGTACATGGCCGATGTAGTTCCAACGGCGTCTTCTTATGAAATTGGATACTGTATCTTGCTTAGTCTCTTGTCTTATTTGCGAATTGGTTCTGAATTCTGTCCAGTGGATGTTTAGAAGTCTTCTAAGACATTTGTTCTCAAAATTGTCTAACTTTTTATCTAAAGCTACCGTTGATTTCCAACTTTCACATTCATACGTTAACACTGGAATCACACAAGAGTTGAAGATTTTAAGTTTTGTGTGTTTGCTGAGTGTCTTTGACTTCCAGATGTTTGACAGTTTATTGAAGGCACTAGATGCCAGTGCGATTCTAGATGATATTTCTGGTGTTGAGTCCCCTGTAGATGTCATTTTGCTTCCTAGGTATGTGAAGCTGTTGACTTTTTCAAGAACGTAGCTGTTCAATTTGGTGTCATCTGAACTGTTGGTAAGATCAATAGTCTTTGTTTTTGTGGTGTCAATTTGGAGACCAATTTGCCCTGAAACATTTTGGAGGTGGTTTATTTTCTCTTGGGCATCCGGGTGTGTTGAACTCAAAAGCACTATGTCGTCGGCAAAGTCCAGGTCTTCTAGAATTTTATCAACCCAAGACCCCTCTTAATTAAAAAATTGGTACCTGCTAATTGTCTATGAATTGGCTGGTCAGGAAGGGCGATGAGAAAGAGAACTAGTCATCACACATCATAGGTCGGGGCCTAAATTTGTCAACTTACTGTACCAAATACAACCCAGTACACAGCTTGGGATTCTGAGATAAGTAGCAATATGTTTTTCAAGTTTCCATTTTCTCTTCACTGCTTTCATTTTTTTCTTCCATATTTTTATTCTTCTCATCTCGTCCATATGCCTTAATGTAGTTACCGGAGGGTCTCCTCCGTGACTATATGTTGTGTTTTGTGTATGTGTTTGCTGATGAAGACTAGTCGCCATAACGTTCCTGTATGTGTCGTAGTCCTGTTCTGTAAAGCTGCATTACTTTGTGTTATTTTATAATATTTACAAATACAGCCCAGTAAGATCCTACTCTATGGCATGGTGACACAACCCTAGAAGATAGATATCCAATCGTGCTAGATCTGCAGAAGTCAGCGCAGCTCAAGCGGGAAACATACATTCAGAAAAATGCTGATTCCAAGCGAATGAGAAGAATAAATTACTTTCAATTTATCTGTTATTTAGATGGAGCCACGACCGCCAAGACAGAGGTCAAGGTTCAATCACAAAGTATAATGAAAAAGGTAAAAGTCAGGCAGAGTGGTAGACTTCCATTCAACAGCCAAAAATGGAGAGCATCGATGGAACACCCCCCCCCCCCCCCCATGACAAGCTGGTGTGGTAGAAAAGGAGCAGGCGGACAGATTGGTTGGGTCTGCACTGCTCGGTGGGGTATTGGTGCATGATAAGGCAGACGTGGTCGGGGTCCTTTGGAATCGTGGGTACAGTGCAGAAAAACAGATAGATCATCACGGCTTGGAGAGAATGGTGCTGCAGGGAGTGACTAGAGGATCTGGCCAACACTCAAAACTCCGAGGAAAGGCCATACAGACACATAATCAAACTGCAACTGGTACCTTTAGAGTTGGGACGTTCGCTAGTTGTTACAGATGAGGACCGAACACGTATGGCATGGGAATGTCCCGAGTGCTGTGATGATGTGATGTCGGTTCTTGACTCAACTACACAACACAGGTAGGATTATTATTAATATTATTATTATTATTATTATTATTATTATTATTATTATTATTATTATTATTATTATTATTATTATTATTATTATGGGATCGACCAAACCTAATACAATAGACGTAACATTGAAATCAAAAATAACACAAATTTATAATCCAACGAAGAATTCCAATGCTGATGACTGATGGTACAAACAAGATGCAAGTTTATTGACTACACGGAACTGTGAACGCCAGCCTCCGTTTCGAGATTTCATAAAATCCATCCATTTATCATATGCCATGCCGATAAGCGTAGGCGGTCATGATTCGCCAATTCACTCGATCACCAGAGTCGTGGATCAGCTCACTGTTCTTGTCTCGATCATGCCACGTGGCCAAGCCATATAAGTATTTACTTCTCTGTCTTCCCCTTGTTCTCTACCTCTCCATCTTGCCTGTTGTCATCAAGTTCTCCAATTTATTTCTTCTTACAACATGTCCAAAAAATGTTTACTGTCTACATCTAATTTCTCTAATCAGTTTGCGATTTTTATTTGTTTCTTGTAGGACTTGGTCATTGGTTTTTCTGTACGTCCATGGTATTCTATGCATTCTCCTCAGAAACCACATTTCCACAGCCATCAGACGTTTTTCAGCTTGCCTGCCCATTGTCCACGTTTCACATCCATACAAAAATATAGGCTCTATGTAGCACCTCAATACTCTTTTTCTCGTCGCAATTGACATCTTTTTATTACTCAGTATATTTTTCATCTTGCTAAAGGCTACTTTCGCCATGACGATTCTTGTTCTAATCTCTTAGAGGCATCTCCCATCAGATGTGATGACTGTTCCGAGATAATTGTACCGATTCATTTGTTTAAGAATATTCCTATTTACTTGTATATTACATTGTGGTATTTCGTTCTTTCTGGTGACAGCCATAACCTGTGTCTTCTTACAATTCAATTCTAACCCCAGTTGCTCACTATGTACAACAACCGCAATTACTAAATGTTAAAGATCCTGCTTATTGTCTGCAATCAATACTGTATCATCGCATATCTAATGTTATTGATGTTTCGTCCTCCAATGATGATTCCTTTCATATCTTGTACATTTGTGAAAATATTTTAATTATACAGGGAAAACAATCTGAGACATTACGCATCCCTATTTCACACCTCTCTTAACAAGCAACTCATCATTATCATCAAGTGCCGTGCCGGCTGGCGTAGGCGTTCATGGCTCTCCATAGATCTCGGTCTTTGGTTTTCTGGATCAACTCTGCTGCTGATATTCCTCCATGTCACCGTCTCAATCCATCCAGCATCACTTCTCTTGGTCTACCTCTGCCTCTCTTCCCCTCGATCTTTCCAGTTGTTACGATGTTCTCCAATGCCTCTCTTCTCATCACATGACCGAGGAAAGCTGTTTGTCTCTGTCTTATTGTTGTATATAATGTTCTAGTTTCATTAGCCTGTTTTATAGAAGCCCTGGAGATGTGGATATATAGACAAATATGCCATATTTCATGGAAACAATAAAACAATCAAATGCAGATGTTCTAGAAAAAACTGGGAATGAAGAGAGAGAGATAGATAGATAGATAGAGAGAGAGAGAGAGAGAGAGAGAGAGAGAGAGAGAGAGAGAGAGAGAGAGAGAGAGAGAGAGAGAGAGAGAGAGAGAGAGAGAGAGAGAGAGAGAGAGAGAGAGTTGATGAAAGAAATAAAGAGGAGGAAAGGGAAATATTTCGGCCACGTTAAAAGACATGATACTCTTATAATAACCATACTGGAAGGCAGGGTTGAGGGCAAGCGAGCAAGAGGTAGACAACGATACAAGTGGGAGGATAACAAACATCAAGAGATGGACGATCATAAGCCTGACAGAATGTACAGTTAGGGTGAGAGACAGTGCTGTAGATCCATTGCAGCCAACCTTCATTGTGGAGACGGCACCTGATTGATTAATTGATAATGACTGGTCTGGAGAGGCGATGAGGAAGGGAACTGGCTAGCACACCTCACAGGCCGTGGCCTAAAATATGTACAGACCTTACACTTCCCACCCCAGGGACCTTATCTGCTATGGGACTGCCTTGACCCCGACATGCTATTTAGGCGAAAGTTACGATAAATCGGGGAAGTAATCGATAACCGGAACTCACTCGCACGTTAATGTAAACCCTCAAACGTAAACAACACTTTTCCAAGTTGAGTTTTCCAAGTTGCTTCAGTAGGACTGTTCTGTAGGGCTGTTTAATGTGACTGTCGATAGGACTGGTCAGTAGAACTGTTCAGTAGTATTGTAATGTTATTTCTATTGAATAAAACGAAAATTCTAGGATGAAGTAGTAATTTAATTAAATGTTATAGTTGCTGCTGCTACTCTAGTTCGAAGGAAGAGCACCTGCTGACAGAGAGTGAGAGACTGTCATCCGTTACGACGGTTACGGTACCCCAGAACTAGAAGTAGAAGCAAACATTATACAAATGCATTGCAGTCTCCGTAGCGAAGTGGTTACACGGCATGCCTAGCGCTCCGAAGCTTCTAGGATTGAATACGGGCCACGTCATTCGGTCACGAGTGCAATTTTTTCAAGAGACTCCTGGGGGTCGTCGTTGAAGTTACGAAGTTCATGCTTTGTGATTGTGCGAAGCGTTCGGCAGGCCGCCTTGTGGAAGGAGATGAAGCCATATGGAATAACACCCCGGTGCAAGGAAATTGACCCTCTTGCCCTTTAAACTTTTTAAACACAATTGCAGACACGGCCCTTTGAGGTGCATTCCAAGGTGTGACACATTTCCCTCAAAGAAGAAGCAGAAGAAACTAAACCTTACTTAACACTACTCATCATCATCATGTGATATGCCATGCCGGTAAGCATGGGCGGTCATGTTTTGTCATCTCACTCGATCACCAGAGTCATGGATCAGCTCCGTGTTCTTGTCTCGGCCATCATATAATGTGGCCAAGCCATCCAGGTATTTAGTTCTCTGCCCTCTCCTTGTTCTCTTCCCTTTGATCTTGCCAGTTGTCACCAAGTTCTGTAATTTATTTCTTCTCATAATGTGACCCAAAAATGTTGCCTGTCTGCGTCTAATTTCTCTAATCACTTTATGATTTTTCTTGTAGGACTTGCTCATTGGCTTTTCTGTATGTCCATGGTATTCTTTGCATTTTCCTCAGAAATCACATTTCCACAGCCATCAGATGTTTTTCAGATTGTCTGCTCATTGTCCACTACTACTACTACTACTACTAATAGTTTTAAAATATTTTCTGATCTACACTGTACCTGTCTCTTTACATTATAGTAGAGTGCATGTTGTTGTTTGTCCATCAAGAATGATGATGACCATTCATTTCATCCAGTGGGGTTGAACGTATGGAGCCATGAGTTCTAAGATGGCTGATAAGACCTATTTTGGCTTGAAATGTTCTTTGACAATGTGGGCAAAGAATGCTTGATGTTCCAGGAGGAGGATCGCCTGCAGTGGTTTTTCTGTCCAGCCTTTTCTTTTCTTCACAGCTCTTGCAGTCCTGGTTGCTTCACGAGTGACTGCACCCTTATGTAATGATGTACGCCGTGAATTACGGTCTTTAGCAGCAGTCTCCCAGGTGTCAGGATGAATTCCAAAAGCTTTCAGTGAGACTTTCAGAGTGTCTTTAAAGCGTTTCCTCTGGCCGCCTTGGGAGCGTTTACCACAACGCAGCTCGCCGTAAAAAAATTAAAAAAAAAAAATAGTAGAAAGAGGAACGGCTGACAAAGATCATGCTGCAAGATGTAGATCCTAGAATAGAATTGGAAGGACTGAACATGATTTTAAGATGTCACTGCATCCAAAGATATAAGAGTAAAGACTGGTATCTCTTCTGTAGCATGGAGGTAAAAGGGAAAGATGGACTACAGCTCTACCTCCACACCTCAGGGAGAAAGGGATAAACTAGACCATATCCTAGGATAGATGGACTACAGCCCTACCTCCACACCTCAGGGAGAGTGGGATAAACTATACCATATCCTAGGATAGATGGACTACACCTCTACCTCCACAGCTCAGGGAGACAACGATAAACTAGACCATATACTAGGATAGAGGAAAGTTAACTGATTTAACTGCCATTGGATGATTAATCATCTTAAGTAACTTCATGTATCTGCCATGGGATTATATACAGTAGTTTTCCCCAAGCAACCCCCTTTAATTTGATGTATAATAGTATAATATGATACAACATGGCTGCTACCAAAGCTTCTAAGTCATAACTGTGACACACCCCTACTTCCCCATTTTACTCCATTAAATTTTTGTTTTGTCCTAATTTACTTTTCATTTGATGCTGAATCAGTTAATGAATACATTTTTTGTTTATCACTGTTTCCATTCTTTTATATTGACTCACCAGATTTCTTCTGTGCGTTAATTTGGCAGGGGATATTAAAGCTCATGTATCAATAACAATGGAAGTAGCACAAAGCTCAGATGATGTAAACTATTCTAAAAAACCAAGCCACAATCTTTCAGATACTGTATGCAACAACCCACCTTTTGCAGAAATAACAGACAAGGATTTTCTGCGCATGTTTGAATACAACGAAGAAAGTCTCCGATATTATTTAGGGTTGAAAGAAGCCCTGATTGAGGCCAGAAGAAAGGGTGAGCTATGTTGGTGTGATCCCAGGGATATACAGATGAAAGAGAGACTGATGGTGTCTGGGTGGAAACCTAGGGTAGTCTTTAAGCTGCCTCTGGAGCAGCAGGGCAGTTTTGAACCTGGTGGGGTTGAATATTCCAGCAAACAAGTGGCTTTAGATGAGGATGGGTCAGGTGAGGTTGGTGAGGATGTTGCTGATCTGCACACTGTGCAGGGGAATGATGATGATGGGAGCATGAAGTCGGAACCAGATAACAAGAGGTAATGCACATTATAGTTGATTACTGTTTGCTTTGATGATTACATTAACAATGTTGTGTACACATACATGAAATTTAACATTTGTGGGTACACAATCAGAATTTAATATTTTTGGGTACATATGTATAGAATTTAATATTTTTGGGTACATATGTAAATAATTAAATGTTTTTGGTACATATAATACCAAATAATATAATAATATAGGTCAGTATGGCCGAATGGATAAGAACGCGTGTTCTTAAACATCCGGTGTGCTGATACCGAGTTAAGGGGTTCACCCCCTACACCGGACAGTTGGACTAAAATGTTGACCTCTTGTCCTTGACTTGGGGACGTAAATTACAAGTACCTCTGAAGTTGGAATGGGTTTGCCTGATGGCGAGGGACACTGTTAATAGGGAAAACTAATCCACACGCAAAATTCAGTCCAGCACTACTAGAAGTAGTGTGTATGGGCCACGCTTGAGTTCAAAGCGAGTGAACACACAAACAAATTGTACAGAATTTAACATGTTTGGGTATGTATGTACAGAATTTAACATGTTTGGGTATGTGTACAGAATTTAACATGTTTGGGTACGTATGTACAGAATCTAACATTTAAGGGTACATATGTAAAGAATTTAACAAGTTTGAAGGTATATGTACAGAATTTAATATTTTTTGGTACATATGTACAAAAGGTAGATTATTCTAGAAGAATAAGCAGACATCTTTTCTGAAGATAGAAGGCAGGCATTGTGATAGCATGCAGGGAAGCATGGCCGAGCGATTACACTATCTACCTTCCCAGATAAAGGCTAATAACAGGAGGTCTTATGTGCAAGTTGTCTACATTAAAAATCCCATGGAAATTGCAAAGTTTAGGCTATAAGACCACTGCCCTGGCAAAATTGTCGGGAAACAAAACATACCCATGAATAAATAGAGCCTGTTGCCTTGAATGGAATCTATCTAGAGGAAGTAAACCTTACACGCATGCATGCCAAAATCGGAAACACTGATCTTTACAGTTCATACCTAGGGATGATCTCTCCCCTCAAAAGAGGAAAGAAGTGGTAAGCAAGCAATAGCACAACTTTTGCAGAATTTACAGGCAAGTTAGTTAGTTAACTAGTTAGTCAGTCAGTTAGTTAATTAATTAGTCAGTCAGCTAGTTAGTTAATTAGTCAGTTAGTTAGTTAGTTGACAAATCATCCTCATTGCACATCGAACCATTCAGTCCATAATTGCTCATATCCCCTCCTCAGTAAATCCCACAGCGTGGAGCTGCTAACGACACCAGTTCTATGTTGGTTTATTAATCTCCTTTGGCTTCCTGCATATTGGCCACACCTCTTTTGACTTGCTGATCTAGCAGTCTGACTATGGATGTACATTGACAGTCATCACTTGGTTCTCGCAAATGACTTACTTCTCATAGAGCATTCACTATATCAGCCTGATCCATGGCTCGTCCTGCTATCCACAGTAGCCTTACCTGCAAGCCTGTCAGCCTGCTCATTTCCTTGGACATCCACACGCCCTGGCACAAACATGAAACTAATCTCTGTCAGCCATGACCGCTTCAGAGATAACAACCACTGTCTTTGGCCTATCCCATCGCTATCTTCACTGCGAGAGTGAAGGTCAGTGTGTCAAGCCATGTAATTGCTTTACTTACTGCCATGACCTTCATAGGACTACTTGTGGTCAAGGAAAAACCACCAGAACCTTCCTTCACAATTCTCCCTCCAGCTTGAGCCGTAAAGGCCCATGAACTTCTCACGCGTCGAACTACCAACCCATCTGTGTAAATGACAAGATTTGCTGTACATGTTTAAACACAATGAAGAAAGTCTAAGATAAAATGTGGGGTTCAAAGAAGCTGTGACTGTGAGCAGAAGAGTGAGCCTATGGTAAAGGGAAAATTTGTTAAGTTTTGGGCCTTTAAGAACGCTCACAGTCACCTTGCCGTCTTGACAGATGATAGGTTGTTACATTGTGCTTAAAGAAAAGAATAACTACAACCCATGGCGAGGACCAAGGATGGAGTTATACCTCTCCATAGCACAAAGCCTGGGCTGAATGGTAGAGACCATGTGTTGCTCATGCAGCACGATCCCTTTCTCAGACTGCCTAGTTTACTCCAGTGGAAAGATAACAAAAATACATCTGGAACAAGACAAGCTGCAGAAGCTGTGGATCAGCAAAGCAGTACTTTAACTGTCTGCCTGTCAAAGCTTTGATCCTAGACCATTTGCTGACTGATGCTTTGGGCCTGGTCTGCCCTGCCATGACATCTAGTTTTAGGTTACATTTCTTCGCACTAGAGTAAGGCTCAAAGCCTTTCATTGCACTGCTCTGTCCGAAGCTGTTGGCACAATGTGGGATGTCAGGTTTGGTGAGCACCATCCAATATTTGGTGCTAACAGAAAACAGGTAGTACTGTCTACTGTCATACGGTAGCTCAATCATATCTGACTAAGACCTGACTAACTGTCATACGGTAGCTCGGTCATATATGACTAAAACATGGCTATCTGTCATACAGTAGCTCAGTCGTATCTGACTGAGACCTGATAAACTGTCATACGGTAGCTTAGTAATATCTGACTAAGACCTGACTAACTGTCATGTGGTAGCTCAGTCATATCTGACTAAGCCCTGACTAACTGTCATATGGTAGCTCAGTCATATCTGACTAAGCTCTGACTAAATTGGCAGTGAATCTGAGACATTTGTGCCTTTTGGCAGACTCCTGTGACTTAATGCAGCATGTTGTAGGCTTGCCTTCTTTCTTCAATCCCGACTGTCTAGCTCAAACAGCAGTGTTGCAGCCAGTTCCCAGGACCATCAATTGGAAGTGGAGTAGGCTCTTGGGCATGCTCCCATGGTATGTTAGCCCTGACACCAGCAGTCAAGCTGTGACCGAGTGACTGCACTTATCCTTTCTGCTGCATCGTCAGCCCCTTGTTGATAATGATGACATTCATATTCTCTTGTCTCCACACAGTTTTGTATGCGGACTTGGTGGCTGTAAGCAGACATTCACAACATTAGCTGGGTGAGTGATTTGTTGGGTCTGTTGAATCCTTCCTTCCTTCCTTCCTTCCTTCCCTCCCTCCCTCTTTTCTCCCTCTCTCCCCCCATCCCTCCCTGCCCGCCTGCCTTCCTCTCTCTCCCCCTCACTTTCTTTCTCCCTTCCTGACCTTCCCTCCTGCCTGCCTGCCTACCTTTCTCCCTCTCTTCCTACCTCCTTTCTCCCTCACTATCTTTCCTTCCTACCCCCTCCTTCCTTCCTTCCTATATAAAATGTTTTTTTTTTTTTTATAAAAAAGGTAAAGTTGGTTTATGGTATCAACAACATATTTATTGATTAGACCAATCAGTAGTCGATGGGCAATGTGGTCAAGGTAATTCCAGCTGCCTTTATTTCCCATTACATTTTCTGTGTGACTCTGGTGATCGTGTAAGATGGTGAAACATGGCCGCCCACGCTTATTGGCATGTTGATCATGTAAGATGGTGAAACATGGCCGCCCACGCTTATTGGCATGTTGATCGTGTAAGCTGGTGAAACATGGCCGCCCACGCTTATTGGCATGTTGATCGTGTAAGATGGTGAAACATGGCCGCCCACGCTTATTGGCATGTTGATCATGTAAGATGGTGAAACATGGCCGCCCACGCTTATCGGCAAGTTGATCGTGTAAGATGGTGAAACAATGGCCGCCCACGCTTATCGGCATGTTGATCATGTAAGATGGTGAAACATGGCCGCCCACGCTTATTGGCATGTTGATCATGTAAGATGGTGAAACATGGCCGCCCACGCTTATCGGCATGTGATCATGTAAGATGGTGAAACATGGCCGCCCACGCTTATTGGCATGTTGATCATGTAGATGGTGAAACATGGCTGCCCACGCTTATTGGCATGTTGATCATGTAAGATGGTGAAACATGGCTGCCCACGCTTATTGGCATGTTGATCATGTAAGATGGTGAAACATGGCCGCCCACGCTTATTGGCATGTTGATCATGTAAGATGGTGAAACATGGCCGCCCACGCTTATTGGCATGTTGATAATGTAAGATGGTGAAACATGGCTGCCCACGCTTATTGGCATGTTGATCATGTAAGATGGTGAAACATGGCCGCCCACGCTTATTGGCATGTTGATAATGTAAGATGGTGAAACATGGCCGCCCACGCTTATTGGCATGTTGATCATGTAAGATGGTGAAACATGGCCGCCCACGCTTATTGGCATGTTGATAATGTAAGATGGTGAAACATGGCCGCCCACGCTTATTGGCATGTTGATCATGTAAGATGGTGAAACATGGCCGCCCACGCTTATTGGCATGTTGATAATGTAAGATGGTGAAACATGGCCGCCCACGCTTATTGGCATGTTGATCATGTAAGATGGTGAAACATGGCCGCCCACGCTTATCGGCATGTTGATCATGTAAGATGGTGAAACATGGCTGCCCACGCTTATTGGCATGTTGATAATGTAAGATGGTGAAACATGGCTGCCCACGCTTATTGGCATGTTGATCATGTAAGATGGTGAAACATGGCCGCCCACGCTTATTGGCATGTTGATCATGTAAGATGGTGAAACATGGCCGCCCACGCTTATCGGCATGTTGATCATGTAAGATGGTGAAACATGGCCGCCCACGCTTATTGGCATGTTGATCATGTAAGATGGTGAAACATGGCCGCCCACGCTTATTGGCATGTTGATCATGTAAGATGGTGAAACATGGCCGCCCACGCTTATTGGCATGTTGATCATGTAAGATGGTGAAACATGGCCGCCCACGCTTATTGGCATGTTGATCATGTAAGATGGTGAAACATGGCCGCCCACGCTTATTGGCATGTTGATCATGTAAGATGGTGAAACATGGCCGCCCACGCTTATTGGCATGTTGATCGTGTAAGATGGTGAAACATGGCCGCCCACGCTTATTGGCATGTTGATCATGTAAGATGGTGAAACATGGCCGCCCACGCTTATTGGCATGTTGATCATGTAAGATGGTGAAACATGGCTGCCCACGCTTATTGGCATGTTGATCATGTAAGATGGTGAAACATGGCTGCCCACGCTTATTGGCATGTTGATCATGTAAGATGGTGAAACATGGCTGCCCACGCTTATTGGCATGTTGATCATGTAAGATGGTGAAACATGGCCGCCCACGCTTATCGGCATGTTGATCATGTAAGATGGTGAAACATGGCCGCCCACGCTTATCGGCATGTTGATCATGTAAGATGGTTGAAACATGGCCGCCCACGCTTATTGGCATGTTGATAATGTAAGATGGTGAAACATGGCCGCCCACGCTTATCGGCATGTTGATCATGTAAGATGGTGAAACATGGCCGCCCACGCTTATTGGCATGTTGATCATGTAAGATGGTGAAACATGGCTGCCCACGCTTATTGGCATGTTGATCATGTAAGATGGTGAAACATGGCCGCCCACGCTTATTGGCATGTTGATCATGTAAGATGGTGAAACATGGCCGCCCACGCTTATTGGCATGTTGATCATGTAAGATGGTGAAACATGGCTGCCCACGCTTATCGGCATGTTGATCATGTAAGATGGTGAAACATGGCTGCCCATGCTTATTGGCATGTTGATCATGTAAGATGGTGAAACATGGCTGCCCACGCTTATCGGCATGTTGATCATGTAAGATGGTGAAACATGGCCGCCCACGCTTATTGGCATGTTGATCATGTAAGATGGTGAAACATGGCTGCCCACGCTTATCGGCATGTTGATCATGTAAGATGGTGAAACATGGCCGCCCACGCTAATCGGCATGTTGATCATGTAAGATGGTGAAACATGGCTGCCCACGCTTATTGGCATGTTGATCATGTAAGATGGTGAAAACATGGCTGCCCACGCTTATTGGCATGTTGATCATGTAAGATGGTGAAACATGGCCGCCCACGGCTTATCGGCATGTTGATCATGTAAGATGGTGAAACATGGCCGCCCACGCTAATCGGCATGTTGATCATGTAAGATGGTGAAACATGGCTGCCCACGCTTATTGGCATGTTGATCATGTAAGATGGTGAAACATGGCTGCCCACGCTTATTGGCATGTTGATCATGTAAGATGGTGAAACATGGCCGCCCACGCTTATCGGCATGTTGATCATGTAAGATGGTGAAACATGGCCGCCCACGCTAATCGGCATGTTGATCATGTAAGATGGTGAAACATGGCTGCCCACGCTTATAGGCATGTTGATCATGTAAGATGGTGAAACATGGCTGCCCACACTTATTGGCATGTTGATCATGTAAGATGGTGAAACATGGCTGCCCACGCTTATTGGCATGTTGATCATGTAAGATGGTGAAACATGGCCGCCCACGCTTATTGGCATGTTGATCATGTAAGATGGTGAAACATGGCCGCCCACGCTTATTGGCATGTTGATCATGTAAGATGGTGAAACATGGCTGCCCACGCTTATTGGCATGTTGATCATGTAAGATGGTGAAACATGGCTGCCCACGCTTATCGGCATGTTGATCATGTAAGATGGTGAAACATGGCTGCCCACGCTTATTGGCATGTTGATCATGTAAGATGGTGAAACATGGCCGCCCACGCTTATCGGCATGTTGATCATGTAAGATGGTGAAACATGGCTGCCCACGCTTATTGGCATGTTGATCATGTAAGATGGTGAAACATGGCTGCCCACGCTTATTGGCATGTTGATCATGTAAGATGGTGAAACATGGCCGCCCACGCTTATTGGCATGTTGATCATGTAAGATGGTGAAACATGGCCGCCCACGCTTATCGGCATGTTGATCATGTAAGATGGTGAAACATGGCCGCCCATGCTAATCGGCATGTTGATCATGTAAGATGGTGAAACATGGCCGCCCACGCTTATCGGCATGTTGATCATGTAAGATGGTGAAACATGGCTGCCCACGCTTATTGGCATGTTGATCATGTAAGATGGTGAAACATGGCCGCCCATGCTTATCGGCATGTTGATCATGTAAGATGGTGAAACATGGCTGCCCACGCTTATTGGCATGTTGATCATGTAAGATGGTGAAACATGGCCGCCCACGCTTATTGGCATGTTGATCATGTAAGATGGTGAAACATGGCGGCCCACGCTTATTGGCATGTTGATCATGTAAGATGGTGAAACATGGCTGCCCACGCTTATTGGCATGTTGATCATGTAAGATGGTGAAACATGGCCGCCCACGCTTATCGGCATGTTGATCATGTAAGATGGTGAAACATGGCTGCCCACGCTTATTGGCATGTTGATCATGTAAGATGGTGAAACATGGCCGCCCACGCTTATTGGCATGTTGATCATGTAAGATGGTGAAACTGGCTGCCCACGCTTATTGGCATGTTGAGAATGTAAGATGGTGAAACATGGCCGCCCACTGCTTATTGGCATGTTGATCATGTAAGATGGTGAAACATGGCCGCCCACGCTTATTGGCATGTTGATAATGTAAGATGGTGAAACATGGCTGCCCACGCTTATGGCATGTTGATCATGTAAGATGGTGAAACATGGCTGCCCACGCTTATTGGCATGTTGATCATGTAAGATGGTGAAACATGGCTGCCCACGCTTATTGGCATGTTGATCATGTAAGATGGTGAAACATGGCCGCCCACGCTTATCGGCATGTTGATCATGTAGATGGTGAAACATGGCTGCCCACGCTTATTGGCATGTTGATCATGTAAGATGGTGAAACATGGCCGCCCACGCTTATTGGCATGTTGATCATGTAAGATGGTGAAACATGGCTGCCCACGCTTATTGCATGTTGATAATGTAAGATGGTGAACATGGCCGCCCACGCTTATTGGCATGTTGATCCATGTAAGATGGTGAAACATGGCTGCCCACGGCTTATTGGCATGTTGATCATGTAAGATGGTGAAACATGGCCGCCCACGCTTATTGGCATGTTGATCATGTAAGATGGTGAAACATGGCTGCCCACGCTTATTGGCATGTTGATCATGTAAGATGGTGAAACATGGCTGCCCACGCTTATTGGCATGTTGATCATGTAAGATGGTGAAACATGGCTGCCCACGCTTATTGGCATGTTGATCATGTAAGATGGTGAAACATGGCCGCCCACGCTTATTGGCATGTTGATCATGTAAGATGGTGAAACATGGCCGCCCACGCTTATTGGCATGTTGATCATGTAAGATGGTGAAACATGGCCGCCCACGCTTATTGGCATGTTGATCATGTAAGATGGTGAAACATGGCTGCCCACGCTTATTGGCATGTTGATCATGTAAGATGGTGAAACATGGCCGCCCACGCTTATTGGCATGTTGATCATGTAAGATGGTGAAACATGGCCGCCCACGCTTATTGGCATGTTGATCATGTAAGATGGTGAAACATGGCTGCCCACGCTTATCGGCATGTTGATCATGTAAGATGGTGAAACATGGCTGCCCATGCTTATTGGCATGTTGATCATGTAAGATGGTGAAACATGGCTGCCCACGCTTATCGGCATGTTGATCATGTAAGATGGTGAAACATGGCCGCCCACGCTATTGGCATGTTGATCATGTAAGATGGTGAAACATGGGCTGCCCACGCTTATCGGCATGTTGATCATGTAAGATGGTGAAACATGGCCGCCCACGCTAATCGGCATGTTGATCATGTAAGGATGGTGAAACATGGCTGCCCACGCTTATTGGCATGTTGATCATGTAAGATGGTGAAACATGGCTGCCCACGCTTATTGGCATGTTGATCATGTAAGATGGTGAAACATGGCCGCCCACGCTTATCGGCATGTTGATCATGTAAGATGGTGAAAACATGGCCGCCCACGCTAATCGGCATGTTGATCATGTAAGATGGTGAAACATGGCTGCCCACGCTTATTGCATGTTGATCATGTAAGATGGTGAAACATGGCTGCCCACGCTTATTGGCATGTTGATCATGTAAGATGGTGAAACATGGCCGCCCACGCTTATCTGGCATGTTGATCATGTAAGATGGTGAAACATGGCCGCCCACGCTAATCGGCATGTTGATCATGTAAGATGGTGAAACATGGCTGCCCACGCTTATAGGCATGTTGATCATGTAAGATGGTGAAACATGGCTGCCCACACTTATTGGCATGTGATCATGTAAGATGGTGAAACATGGCTGCCCACGCTTATTGGCATGTTGATCATGTAAGATGTGAAACATGGCCGCCCACGCTTATTGGCATGTTGATCATGTAAGATGGTGAAACATGGCCGCCCACGCTTATTGGCATGTTGATCATGTAAGATGGTGAAACATGGCTGCCCACGCTTATTGGCATGTTGATCATGTAAGATGGTGAAACATGGCTGCCCACGCTTATCGGCATGTTGATCATGTAAGATGGTGAAACATGGCTGCCCACGCTTATTGGCATGTGATCATGTAAGATGGTGAAACATGGCCGCCACGCTTATCGGCATGTTGATCATGTAAGATGGTGAAACATGGCTGCCCACGCTTATTGGCATGTTGATCATGTAAGATGGTGAAACATGGCTGCCCACGCTTATTGGCATGTTGATCATGTAGATGGTGAAACATGGCCGCCCACGCTTATTGGCATGTTGATCATGTAAGATGGTGAAACATGGCCGCCCACGCTTATCGCATGTTGATCATGTAAGATGGTGAAACATGGCCGCCCATGCTAATCGGCATGTTGATCATGTAAGATGGTGAAACATGGCCGCCCACGCTTATCGGCATGTTGATCATGTAGAGTGTGAAACATGGCTGCCCACGCTTATTGGCATGTTGATCATGTAAGATGGTGAAACATGGCCGCCCATGCTTATCGGCATGTTGATCATGTAAGATGGTGAAACATGGCTGCCCACGCTTATTGGCATGTTGATCATGTAAGATGGTGAAACATGGCCGCCCACGCTTATTGGCATGTTGATCATGTAAGATGGTGAAACATGGCTGCCCACGCTTATTGGCATGTTGATCATGTAAGATGGTGAAACATGGCTGCCCACGCTTATTGGCATGTTGATCATGTAAGATGGTGAAACATGGCCGCCCACGCTTATCGGCATGTTGATCATGTAAGATGGTGAAACATGGCTGCCCACGCTTATTGGCATGTTGATCATGTAAGATGGTGAAACATGGCCGCCCACGCTTATTGGCATGTTGATCATGTAAGATGGTGAAACATGGCTGCCCACGCTTATTGGCATGTTGATAATGTAAGATGGTGAAACATGGCCGCCCACGCTTATTGGCATGTTGATCATGTAAGATGGTGAAACATGGCCGCCCACGCTTATTGGCATGTTGATAATGTAAGATGGTGAAACATGGCTGCCCACGCTTATTGGCATGTTGATCATGTAAGATGGTGAAACATGGCTGCCCACGCTTATTGGCATGTTGATCATGTAAGATGGTGAAACATGGCTGCCCACGCTTATTGGCATGTTGATCATGTAAGATGGTGAAACATGGCCGCCCACGCTTATCGGCATGTTGATCATGTAAGATGGTGAAACATGGCTGCCCACGCTTATTGGCATGTTGATCATGTAAGATGGTGAAACATGGCCGCCCACGCTTATTGGCATGTTGATCATGTAAGATGGTGAAACATGGCTGCCCACGCTTATTGGCATGTTGATAATGTAAGATGGTGAAACATGGCCGCCCACGCTTATTGGCATGTTGATCATGTAAGATGGTGAAACATGGCTGCCCACGCTTATTGGCATGTTGATCATGTAAGATGGTGAAACATGGCCGCCCACGCTTATTGGCATGTTGATCATGTAAGATGGTGAAACATGGCTGCCCACGCTTATTGGCATGTTGATCATGTAAGATGGTGAAACATGGCTGCCCACGCTTATTGGCATGTTGATCATGTAAGATGGTGAAACATGGCTGCCCACGCTTATTGGCATGTTGATCGTGTAAGATGGTGAAACATGGCCGCCCACGCTTATTGGCATGTTGATCATGTATGATGGTGAAACATGGCCGCCCACGCTTATTGGCATGTTGATCATGTATGATGGTGAAACATGGCTGCCCACGCTTATTGGCATGTTGATCATGTAAGATGGTGAAACATGGCTGCCCACGCTTATCGGCATGTTGATCATGTAAGATGGTGAAACATGGCCGCCCACGCTTATCGGCATGTTGATCATGTAAGATGGTGAAACATGGCTGCCCACGCTTATCGGCATGTTGATCATGTAAGATGGTGAAACATGGCTGCCCACGCTTATTGGCATGTTGATCGTGTAAGATGGTGAAACATGGCCGCCCACGCTTATTGGCACGTGATGTGATGATGTTCTAAAACAACAACACACACACATCAAGCCATGCTTCTCCCAGTTTTGTTTCATCATTTGCTTCCAAATCTCAGTCCATGGGATGTTGAAACTTTCGGTCTCCATCCACAGGTATGAGTCTCACTACCACACCTACCACAACTATGTCTGCACCACCTGCAAGAACAGCTTTGTCTCAGCGTTTCTGCTGGACATCCACCTGGAGGAGAGTCATGATTCCTACTTCCAGGTGCTTAGCACCAGGATGGACATGGTAAACACGGTGCATTGTCTGGGTTTGTGGATGGGTGTGTAAGGTGGCTGGATGGGTGTGTGTTGATAGTATGTGTGGGTTGGTTGGATGGAGGTGTTTGTGGATAGTGTGGGTGGGTGGATCAGTGTGGGTTGGATGGGAGCATGTGTGAATAGTGTGTTGGGATGTGTGGGTTGGATAGGGGTGGGTGGGTGTGAATAGTGTGTTGGGATGTGTGGATGGGTAGGTCTGTGTGTGATGTGGGTGAGTGAGTAGAAGGGTGTCTGCGGATATTGTGTCTGGGTGTGTGTTATGTGTTTGTGTTTCTGTGTGTCATATGTGGGTGAGTAGAAGGGTGTGTGTGGATAATATATCTGTGTGGGTGTATGCTTGTTAATGTGTTTTTGTGTGGGTGTGAGTGAGTAGATGGATGTGTGTGGATATTATGTCTGAGTGGGTGTATGTGTGTTGATATGTTTGTGTGTGTAGTGTGGGTGAGTCAATAGATGGGTGTGTGTGGACAGTGTGTCTGGGTGGGTGTGTTGATGTGTATGTGTGTGTGTGGTGTGAGTGAGTAGATGAGTGTGTGTGAATAGTCTATCTGGGTGGGTGTGTGTGTTGATGTGTTTGTGTGTGTGGTATGGGTGAGTGAGTAGATGCATCTGTGTGGATAATGTGTCTGGGTGCGTGTGTGGATTGGTGTGTACATTGGCTAGCATGGGTGAATGGGTGGGTGTAGGTGTGTATGTGTGGGTGGTGGTTGGGTAGCTGTTGATGTGTATGCGGGTGGTTTTGTGGGTGTGAACATGTGTGGCATTTAAGTCTTCTTTAATTTATTTGAGCAATAATAATCCACTTACAGCTTGTTGAATTAGTCCCACCTTCTGGGACAATGTAACCCAGCTGAATCTCACTCATTCCATGTAGAAAGTTAAAAGTTAGTTGCATATCCTTTACAGGAGGTCCCAGTCAACCCAGCAATTTTTGGCTGTTTGTGATTTCTTGGCAAATTTATGTTCAGTAGTTTGCCATTGCTTTCTGAACAACCGGCACCCATACCATTGTATGGAACTAACGCAAGGCAGTCTGCTTCCAAATTTACCACAGCTGTGTTTTGAACGTGGTATTCAGGATAATGAATTGCATTTTTAACCACTTCACCACGCAGCTGGTCATAAGTAAGTGAAAGTGAAGGACTTGGGTCAGTTAAAATGTATTCGATCTCATGACAGACAGGCCGGCGGGTGAGTGTCTAACCACTGCTCTACCATAGCTCCAGAGATATTTGGCATCTATATTTGTTTTCTAATTGTCCATCGTCTGGACCATGGATGTTTGGTGATGGACATTAACAGAACAAATGTTGTTTTACAAAAACTAGTACAGTTAGAATGTGCCGTTGTCTCTAGAATATGCTGGACAGTGTAGGACTATGTCCCCTTGTCTCCAGAATACAGTGGACAGTTTAAGGTATTGTCCTGTTGTCTCAGATTACACTGGATAGTATTGGCCATTGTCCTGTTGTCTCTAGAATATACCGGACATTGCCCTGTTCTCTCTAGAATATACTGGACAGTGTAGGACATTGTCCTGTTGTCCCTCGAATATACTGCCGAGAGCATTGCACAAAGCATGGATTCCATAGCCTAAGCAATGACTCTCATTAATCTCTGGAAAAAGTGCACTCACTGTCTGAACGACACAGTCTGAGGAACAAACTCATGACCTTCAGAGGATGAGGCTGATGCCTTAACCACTTCACCATGTGAAGAAGTTACACAGCGTGCCTTAAAACACAAACAAGGGTCCTTTACATTTTGACTTGCCCGTTGACCAGATCATCTCATCTCACAACATTAGGGTATTCATGTGGCACATTCCTGGTCCTGCATACCACATCTGGCATATATACCATGGGACAGATTTTGCTTTAAAAAACACCTTGTGTTGTACTTGACCTAGTTCCGCTGCCTGGTTGAAAGCTGCAAGCTGAAGTTCCGGACACCAGACTTGCGTAAGGATCACCTCGTCAAAGTCCATCAGCTGCCGGCTAACTTCATGTTTCATAAGCCCATTAAAACAAAGTGAGTGGTTTGTTTTATACCCAAGTCTTTACTTCGTCTTCTTCCCCTTCTTCTCCTCCTCTTCCTCTTCTTCTGTTCTTCCTACTCCTCCTCTTCTTCTTTTTCTGTTTCTTCCTTCTTCTCCCTCTCCTCCTTCTGCAGCTGCTCCACCTCTATCACCTTCTGCATCTTTTTCTTTTCTTGTTGTCCTCCTCCTCCCCTTCCTCCTCCTTCTTCTTCTTTTCTTCATATCCTTTGCCTCCTCTTCCCTTCTTCTTCTCTCCTTCCTCTTTGTCTTCTTCTTCATTTTCCTGCCCTTTCTTGTTTTTTTTCTCTCCCCTTTCTTCTTTTTTTCTCCTCTCCTTCCTCCTCCCTTTTCTGAAATCCCTCCTCCTCCTGCAACCCTTTAACCCACATTGCAGCTTATGCTTCAACAATACAAGCCACGCTATCCTACATTTTGTATTAAATAGCAGAGAGTTTGAGAGTTAATTCAAGAACCTACATCACACCACTCAGGACATTCCCATACATGCTCCATCCTCATCTGCAACAGCCAGTGAAGAGTCCCAGTACTAATGGTACCAGTAGCAGCCTGATTATGTGTCCATCTGGCCTTTCCTTTGAGTCCAGAGTGTCGGCCAGATCCTCCGGTCACTCCCTGCAGCACCATTTTCTCCAGGCCGTGATGATCTATCTGTTAGAAAGCTTGAGAAATGTCACAGTGGTTTCATTACTCATAAATGGGAAAACACCAGCTGCACCTTGGCCAAGTAGAGGATGGGAAACGCCACGGAGTGGCAAACACAGCCCTGGGGTCTGAGTATCCTTGAGGATAAGTGTACAACTCTGAGAATACCACAATTCCTCCTCTTCTGTCTTTTTAAAACATCTCTTTCATCCTCAGGTCAAAAAAGATGAAGGCAACAGGAAAGCCACAGTCAGAGACATCTTCCATAGAAATCAACAGCATGGATACGTCACATGAACCGTCACCATCCAGCATGGATTGCGAAGCTGGAGAGCATTCGTTGCCCAGTGTTGTTGGAAAAGCTATAAAAAGTCGGAGAGACCAGAAGTAAGCCAGATTTCTGTACCATCTGCTGTTAATGCTGTTGTGTTCTTCCATCAAAAATATACTTATCAATAAGTTATGCCTCACTATTTTTATTCTTTCTTCCTCTTTCGTTTGCTTGAAATCTATTGGCTATATCTGCAATGCTGCCACTTTGTTTTGTTTTTTTCTAACCTCACATGAGTTGTGATTATGTCAGGATCAGCTACATTGCACCGGGTGTTATCTCTTATGACGTGGTCTTTTTCCGTGTGTCGGCCTGCTGAAAGCATCGAACAAACTCAGTAGCTCCAACGATGTCCCCCAGGAGTTTCTGAGAAAAATGCACCCATGAACCGAAAGATGTAGCCTGGAATCGAACCCACAACCTTCAGAGCGTGAGGCTTGACCGCTTCGCCACAGACTTCCAAAGCACATATCAATTCATATGCTGACACCTTTCCTTGCCATGATGGCAAAAGGCTGTCAAGAATCTTCTCTGCCTTCCTCTATCTCTCTTTCCACAAATCTTCTCAGTTTTCACATGTTTTAATTTTTCTCTTATCATAGTGTAGCCACACAAGATGACAACTGCCTCTTTCTAATAGTCGTGATAAGTATATAAAATAGGATCCAGATAAATCTGGAATCGACGAGTGCTGTGTGACCGAAGAAATTATGGGCCTGACGAAGTACCCCCAATATGCCAGTATGACACAAACCTACGTTCTTTGGCGTGGACTTTCAGAATAAGAATAAGATTCAAGTAGTGGAGCATCTAATTGTTGGAGAGTCTCTGCAGCAAAGTAGTTAAGCTGCCTGCCTTATGCTCCAAAGGTCGTGGGTTTGTTTTCCTAGCTCCATCATTCAGTTATTGAATACAATTTTCTTGGAGACTCCTGGGGGTCATCACCGGAGCTCCAGAGTTTGTGCTTTTGTGTAACGCTTTTGGCAGGCTGCTCCGTGCAAAGAGGCCGAGGCCATATAGGATCAAACTTGGAGCAGTGAAGTTGATCCTTATCTTTATACCATTTTATCTAATTGTTATAAAAAGCTAAACAGTTGTGTTCTTTGCAGGGTGCCACAGGCTGTCTGCTTCGGCCGAGGCTCACAGAAGGCATTCAGCAGTCAACGAGCGAGGGGCAGACGGCGCCACTGGCACCAGTTGGCTTCAACGGATGTGGATACAGCGGTAGATATAGAGAAAGTGGATTTTACGGACATGGTGAATAGTCTTGAGTGTTCATGATAAACCACATTTGATTCTGAGTGATTGTAACATTATGGTTGATTGCGAATGATTGTTAGTGGCCATATTTGAGTAGTGTTAGGATGTTATGCTGACAGTGGCATGAACGCAGTTGGATCATGGTTCGAGGCCAGCCCTAAAGGTTCACAACTGGAGGAAAAGACTGGCCATCTGTTCCTCTATGTGCTCAGGCTACGGAAATGTGGCGGCCATAACAGTTCACATACTCACAGCGGGTTCCTGATACGAGGCTAACTGTTGTTTATGAGTGATTGTGGGAACTGGTTGAATATGAGTGATTGTGGGAACTGGTTGAATATGAGTGATTGTGGGAACTGGTTGATTGAGAGTGATTGTGGGAACTATGTGGTCGTGGTATCTGTGTGGTTATGGTTGATTGAAAGTGATTGTGGGAACTGGTTGATTGAGAGTGATTGTGGGAACAGTGTGGTCATGGTATCTGTGTGGTTATGGTTGATTGAAAGTGATTGTGGGAACTGTGGGGTCGTGGTATCTGTGTGGTTGTGGTTGATTGAAAGTGATTGTGGGAACTGTGTGGTCGTGGTATCTGTGTGGTTATGGATTGATTGAGAGTGATTGTTTTAACTAAATGATTGTGGAAACAGTGATTGTGGGAACTGGGTGATTCTGGAAAGTGGTTGATTTTGAGTGATTGCGGGAACTGAATGATTGTGTGAACTGAGTTGTCAATTCTTACTGACTGTGGAAACTGAGTGATTGTTGGAACTGAGTGTTCAATTATGAGTGATTGTAGGAACTAAGTTATTGTGGAAATTTAGTGATTGTTGGAACTGAGTGGTTAATTTTGAGTGATTGTGGGAACTAAGTAATTGTGGAAACTGAGTTATTGTGGAACTGTGTGATTGATTCTGAGTGATTGAGGGACTATGTGGTTGATTCTGTTGATTGTGGGACTGTGTGGTTGATGATGAGTGATTGAGGCAATTATATTGTTGATTTTGTGTGATTACAGCAGCAGTGTTGCTGATTTTGAGAGATTGTGGTAATTGCATGATTACTGATTACCTTCAGGGTATGTGGCAGTATAGCCAACCTTTATTGAGGAGATGGCACTTAATGATATATTCACATAATTGATTGTCTTGATTGTGATGTCCACATGATTGTGACAACTACATGGTGCTATTGTTAACTGCATGTGACATCCACATGGTTGGTATTGATGAATCAATGTGACAACCACATGGTTGTTACTAACAGAAAGTTTATATTGTTGAATTAGTGTGGCAACTATATGTTTGATATTGTTAAATGATTGTGACAGTCATATAGTTGGTGTTGTTGAGTGATTGCGGCAATCACATGATTGGTATTGTTGAATGATTGTGATAAACACAATGTTGGTATTGTTGAATTACTGTTACAACCAGTGGTTGGTATTGTTGAATGATTGTGACAACAACATCTTGGCATTGTTGAATGATTGTGACAACCACATAGTTGACATTGTTGAATGATTGTGACAACCGCATGGCTGTCAGACTTAAAGGTACCAGTAAATGAATACAGTTTGTATAAGGCAAACAATGAGACTCAGTCATCAGTTACATTTCCCACACACCTCTTCTTCCACCTTGTGCAGCTTTGTTCAGTGATGCCTTGTTTGAAACCCAACAGTGGAATGGCACATTCGTAGGGAGCCATGGCTGAGAGTTTGCGGTGTTTGCTTTAGGCCTAGAAGGTGCCTGGTTCAAACCCAGCTTAAGGCTGGGAATTTTGGTACCTAATGATATCATATGTCCCCCTAATCTCTTGGGTAGTGTCTGATACCTAGCCTTCTTACATAAGGGTGAAAAACAGGAGGTTCCGTGTGCAAGTTAAAAATCCCATGGCAGTTGGAAATCACAGAGTAGGCTGTAAGGCTGCTGTCCTGGCAAAATTGTTAGGAAATTAAACCTACCCTTGGGTATATATGCATGCAGAAATTGGACACACTGATGTGTGAGGTGCATAACCAAGTGTGGCACACTCCCCTAAAAAAAGATGAATGCAGAAGAAGATGAATGGGATATTCCACCACTCCACTATCATACCAAAATGTCAAAAGCATTGGTATCTGAATCAAGTTATACCTCTGAAGTTGGAGTGGGGTTTGCCTGATGTGAGGGACACTGGTAATAGGGAAAGCTAATCCACAAGAAAAATTCAGCCCAGTGCTACTAGAAGTAACGTGTATGGACTACGCTTGAGTTCAAAGTGACAGAGGGAAAAAAAGACATTCTCGTGCTGGTTTTGATGGAATAAAGCTAGCTGTTGTCTTGTTATTTATATGTTCATTCATTCATTTATTCATTCATTCATTCAGTAGCATGTCCTTTGCAGAACCTCGCTCCCATAACAACCTTCCAGAAAACTTCTCGATCATAAGCAATATGTCCCACGTCCGATACACCCATCTGGAGATCATCTGCCACATCCTACACCCATCTTCTCTTTACCCTTCCAATTCCTCTATTCCCGGGCATATACCCCTCCATTATTATACATTCAGTACTGTAAGTTGAAATCTGTGGCAGAGCTAGCGTGCTTGCCTGCAAACCTGGTCACGTGTTTGAATCCCTAATGAGGTAAAACTGACTCGAGCTCCCAGGTTGAGCCAGCCTAACTTGGAACCAGGAAATGCCTTGGGAAGTCAAGATGGTATTCATCACATCACCTGTCCAGGGCCAGTTGGTCTACAGAATTATGTGGTGAGTACAATAGACTCTGTACCCCTCAAGGAGTGCAAATCAGTCCTTTACTTTAAAAAAAAAAGTTGCTTAAAAGTCTACAGGGTCAACTTCATTGCACCGGGTTTTTATCCCATATGGAAGTCCTGTACTTAACTTTACTTAACTATTCATCACCGTAAGTGTGACTGCACTATTGACACGCACACTAAATTGGACTATACAATTATGTGGTGTGCACAATAGACTCTGTATCCCTCAAGGCATGCAAAACAGTCCATTACTTAACTGTTAATCATCATAAGTTTGACAGCACTATTGCCACACACACACACATACTAAGATCAGACAAATAGGTGGTATTCAAAACAGTCTTTAAAAAACGTCTTAAAAAGTCGAGAGAATTGTCTTCATTGCCCTGGGTTTTATCCCACATGGCTCGGTCTCTTTCCACAAGGCGACCTGCAGGAAGCGTTGCACAAAGCACAAACTCCATAGCTCCAGCAATGACCCCCAGGAGTCTAAGAGAAAAATGCACACATGAACCGAAAGACGTAGCCTGGAATCAAACCCACAACCTTCGGAGCGCGAGGCAGATGGCTTGACCACTTCGCCACGGAGACTCCCATGTTAAAACTGTATATTACCTAAATGAATTTAAACACACACACCTTAAATAAAATATTGCACTTTCTTTCCTGGCATTTTTCACTGCATAGGCAATCGATTGCTCAGTTATATCGAAGCATTATATATTAACCGATTCCAGCGAGGACTGAGTATGTATAGGAATGGCATAAGTGCTGTGGTATCGGTTCTTGACTCAACTCAACTCAGCCATGAGTCAGATAAGAGTTAATCTGACACTTCATAACGACAGACTACCGTGATCGTATAAACAGAATTACAGAAATTATCCTTGATAAAAAAACTGAATTCTATTCTTTGATTATATAATTGCCAGTGGAACCCTGGGGAATACATGAAAAGATAATTTTATTGCCATTTCTCTTCTAACATTTCGTCTGCTGGGACGAAAATGTAAATTGATTTATTTTTATTCTTCATTTCATTTTATAGAATTTGTTATTCGCTTTGAAGAATTGTGTAATTTGTTTAGCTCAAAATAATAATTAATTTATCTCCCTTCGTTAGCAATTCTTTCCCTTTGTTTAGAAGCTCTTTGGTGGGTTAAATTTGTAATAGATACTGTATTGTGTTACCAAAATGTAACAGATACCATGTTACCAAAATTTGCAGGACGTTGTGTTCAACCCTAATTTAATTATTTAGGCAGTTTTATTATCAGTAGTGTGCCATTGCTTTCTGAATGAGAAGTCAGGGTTTAAGTCCAACTGACTGGTAGAGGGACAACTGACTGGTGGAGAGACAGCTGACCAGTGGAAGGACAGCTGACCGGTGGAGGGACAGCTGACTGGTGAACTGACCGGTGGAGGGACAGCTGACTGGTGAACTGACCGGCGGAGGGAAGCTGACTGATGAACTGACTGGTGGAGGGACAGCTGACTGGTGGTGTGACAGCTGACTGATGAACTGACCGGTGGAGGGACAGCTGACTGGTGAACTGACTGGTGGAGGGACAGCTGACTGGTGAACTGACCAGTGGAGGGACAGCTGACTGGTGGTGTGACAGCTGACCGGTGGAGGGACAGCTGACTGGTGGAGGGACAGCTGACTGGTGAACTGACCAGTGGAGGGACAGCTGACTGGTGGTGTGACAGCTGACCGGTGGAGGGACAGCTGACTGGTGAACTGACTGGTGGAGGGACAGCTGACTGGTGAACTGACCAGTGGAGGGACAGCTGACTGGTGGTGTGACAGCTGACCAGTGGAGGGACAGCTGACTGATGAACTGACTGGTGAACTGACTGGTGGAGGGACAGCTGACTGGTGGAGGGACAGCTGACTGGTGAACTGACCAGTGGAGGGACAGCTGACTGGTGGTGTGACAGCTGACCGGTGGAGGGACAGCTGACTGATGAACTGACCGGTGGAGGGACAGCTGACTGGTGAACTGACCGGTGGAGGGACAGCTGACTGGTGAACTGACTGGTGGAGGGACAGCTGACTGGTGGAGGGACAACTGACTAGTGGAGGGACAACTGACTGGTGGGGGACAGCTGACTAGTGGAGGGACAGCTGACCGGTGGAGGGAATGAATCTCAGTGCAAGGAAGTATAAGCACAAGCACTTTAACCCTTGCTGCCACGCTGGCCTCTAGTTACTGTATACAATCATTCATTGCTGCTATGGGTTTTGATGATTGTATGGGGTGGCAGATTCCGAGCAGAATAGGGCACGCAAAGGCTGCACTTCAGAACATGGGAAGTATCTGCTGCAATAAGTCTCTATCATTGAATGTAAGAAAGAGGGTATTGACAGTTACTTAGAACCAATTGTGTTGTATGGAAGTGAATCGGGGAATGTGAAGAAACAGATTAGCATTTCAATGCCACACAAAAAAGTAGTTGTGGACCAAAAATGAACAAGTATTATAATGTAAATTTCTGTTCACTGAGCTTACTGCCGAAGATACCATGAATCGAAGCAAATAACACAATGACCCTAGTCTGGCGATATATCGTCCTTTTTAAAAAAATGGGAGGTCACATGTGAGGGTGTGTTATCCTTCCGGACTGAATAGGTTAGGAAGAGCTTGGAGGAAACTGGGAAGTGATTCAAACAACAAAATGGTCTTTGCGAGGAGCCTTCATCAGCACACAGACACCAATAAAACAACTTACAAATATATAAACAAGTAACTTTGCTGTTGCATTCTAGTTTGGTCTGTACATTCCAGGTTGCTTCATCTCTGTGCTTCACTATTTTTTACTATTCATATATAGTTGTATTAGTGTCTGTTGTGCCGGTCTCCCTGGTCTAGGATTTACACGACTTTCTCCGTAATCCCGTATACTCTCCTGAGTAACGTGACGTTGCGCGAGAATCGGTAGCGGTTCTCTCCGCGTCGGTAACTTACGGGGTATGTGAGCTAGTCGCTTAGAAAGCAATAGCAAACTAGTGAGCGTAATCTTGCCAAGAAATTAACAGTCAGCTGAAAGATGCTGATGTTGATAGCGATGTCCTGTAAAGGATATGCGGGAAATAAAAGTCTGTTGTCTGTGGGGCGGCTGGCCGAGTGGCTAGAATGTCTTCTCTCATTCGGGAGACCCGGGTTCGAATCCTCGGTAAGGTGTGGAGTTTTTTCTGCCCGGGGCAAAAAGATGCAGAGTTCACATTGAGTGCACTAGCCATGCGGCCTGAATTCCTCAGACTCAAGACCCCCCCCCCACCGCCCTCCGTCCTACACCGCAAGGTACTATAGGCAGGGAGTGACAGTGTCTATTGTCTGTGTTCTGACAAAGGTTTTCTAGCCCCTACTCTCTGTTTTGTCGTTTGTGATTGTGTTCTTGTAGAACTGATCATGTCCCTTTCATGAACATGATGAAGAGTCTCTAGACGTATGTCTATTCTGTCATATATTAAGTAAGTAAATGCAAAGAGTTCATAAGAGCTATATAGGACCAATCCTAATGTATGGGAGCTAATTACAGACAATTAACAGACACGTGAGGAATTATGTGGAGGCTGTGACATGTGGTTTTATAGAAGAATGATGAGAACATCGTGGATGGATAGAAAGAGCAATGAAGATATCCTGAAAGAAGTTAAATCACAAAGAGAACTGGTTACTCGCATCAGAAGAAGGCAGTCCACATTATTATGGCTTGTCATGAGAAGGGGAAAGCTGGAGTATGTCGTTACAACCTGAAGGCTGGTGGGAGTAAGAGGCAGGAGAAGACCAAGAGAGAGGATGCTGGACAGTTTGACTTCATGGCATAAAGGAACATCGGTATTAGAAATTATTGCCAGCACACGAGACAGAAGGCTGTAGACAGACATGGTCACCAATACCACACGGCATGGACTATAAACAGAAGAACCGGCACCTAGCGCGTACTGAATACACGTATTACACCGACTCTCTCTCTCTCTCTCTCTCTCTCTCTCTCTCTCTCTCTCTCTCTCTCTCTCTCTCTCTCTCTCTCTCTCTCTCTCTCTCTCTCTCTCTCTCTCTCGCTCATTCTACTTCTTCCTCTTGTACCCTCTACTTCCTTGTCTCCGGTCTCACACCTCCTTCTGTCTTTTCTCCCTCTTTCCCTCGATCTCACTCCCCATAAGTGAACAGTCAAGGACACTCTTCCACGCCTTCGTGCTTTCTGGGTATTCAATTCAATTCAATCAAATTCAACTTTATTTTAAAAGGGTTGCAAATTGGGCACGCAGGTCCGTCTTACATTCGGCCCTTCCAATCACTCATCTTTCATTCATCAATAGCGCATGATGCATTCACATAGGAAAATGCATTGTCAAATGAATGTTGTAAACATAAACAATGCATATTACAATGTTATGAGACACATCCCTCACCCACCCACATACACCCAAACCCACTCGCACACATACCCATTCACCCACATACAACCCCCACCAACTCACCCACACATATCCCCCACTCATACATATCCTCCACCCGCACACACCCCCACCATCCCCAGCCTCCCACATACCCACCCTACCCACCCACACACAGCCTCACCCAGCCTTACACACCCCTACTAACCCACACACATCCCACACACACACCCACTCACCCATATACCCACCAACCCATCCTTCCCTATTAACACATCCCTCCACACACAATCTCCCCACAACACATCCATCCCCCAGCCTACACATACCCACCCACCCATATCCACACACCTTCAACCACCCAACCAAACACTCATCCCCCAACCACACACACACACCGCACACCCAACCACCAACCCACACACCCCACCCACCCCAACCTCCCACATATCCACCCCATCCAACCACACAGAGCCTCACCCAGTCATACACATCTCCACTCATCCATATACACCCCACCCACACACCCCACTCACCCACCCAAACACCCACCAACCCACCCTTGCCTATTAACAAA
The DNA here is from genome assembly GCA_014155875.1 of Cepaea nemoralis. NCBI lineage: Eukaryota > Metazoa > Mollusca > Gastropoda > Stylommatophora > Helicidae > Cepaea > Cepaea nemoralis. The sequence continues at coordinate 122,645 of JACEFZ010023963.1, forward strand.
CATCCCCCACACACTCATCTCCCCGCAAGCACACCCATCCCCCTGTCCACACACACCCACCCACCCATATCCACACACCTCCAAACCCTCATCCCCCAACCGCTCACACCCCGCACCCACCTACCCACACACACACATTCCCCACCCACCAACCCACATACACTTCATACCATCCACCCAACACCCTCCCTCCCCACACACACATCCCTCACCCAAACACATCCCTCACCCACCACATATCACCCACCCATCTCCCCACCCACCCATACATTCCCACCTACCTGCACATCCCTCACTCATACCCGCATCCCCCACCCACAAACATTCCCCACCACCCATCCCCCAATCCCCACACACATCCCCTTACACACACTCTCCACACATACATCCATTACACACGCTTCCCCGCACACATAAGTCCCCTGCATACACTTTCTCACATCTAGACATGATGCCTTACATAATTACTTAAACTAGTATGAATAATCTCCGACACTTTACGCACACACACATACACTGAAGACTGTCGTGAGCATTTTCTCAAAAATTGTAAACAATTTGAGAAAAAATTGCACATATACATAGTGTAGCATAAAAAATAGTGATGCAATTCAACTCTCTTATTTTTCTTTTACACACGCACACTCACACTTACACACGCACTCACTAACTCTCTCACTCACTCTACAGTAATGTACATGTGTTCATATTAAACGTGATGCAATAAAGTGGCATTCAAAATGATAATATGAAGATGGAAATATAAAATATGTAATAGTAATAGCATGTTACATGACATGCGTGCGTTCAACTCTCTCTCTCTCTCTCTCTCTCTCTCTCTCTCTCTCTCTCTCTCTCTCTCTCTCTCTCTCTCTCTCTCTCTCTCTCTCTCTCTCTCTCTCTCTCTTACACACACGCACACACACACACATTCACAAACTCGACTCACTAACACATCCATTCTCCCACTGACCCCCACCCACCACACATCCCTCCCCTCACTCACACATCCCCTCACCAACCCGTACATCTCACAACCACCCACACAAACATCCCTCACACACACTAAACTCCCCACTCACACATACCCCAACCCACGCAGAATCGCCAACACACATTCGCCACTCACCCACAACACACTCCCAACCACACACACATACCCCTCCCACACACACATCCCGCACCAACCTCACACATACACACTATCTCTCTCTCACTCACTCACTCTCTCTCTCTCTCTCTCTCTCTCTCTCTCTCTCTCTCTCTCTCTCTCTCTCTCTCTCTCTCTCTCACTCACTCACTTTACAGTAATGCGCATGTGTTCGAATTATACGTGATTATATCAAGTGGCACACAAAGTGATATTATGAAAGATGAGAGTATACAAAACAATATTGAATCAAGTGGCATTCAAACTGATAATATGAAATATGAGAATCCACACAATATGGAACAGTATGTTATATGACATGCGTGCGCTCATCTCTCTCTCCCTTCTTGCGCGCTCGCACACACACACACACACACACACACATATGCGCACCCACACATCCGAGATCGCCTTGCGGGTACATGGTTCTAGCCCCTTATTATAAAACAAACCAGCAGGTGGTGGGTGAATATCATGCCATCCACCAGACATGTCCAGGTATTCAGGTAAAGCTGAAACGACGTGGGAGTCCAGGTCAACTAAAACAAAAACCAACCCAATGCGGATTCAAACCCAAGATCACAGCGAGCGCCTTCCGCCACAGCTGCTCACATGTAAATAAACCGCGTAAGGCGATCTCGGATGTGGCGAATTTCTGTTGTGAAGAACAATATTGCATTGTACGTTGTAAATGCTTGAACTCTTGTATGAGGAATTTCTGATAAGAAGAACTTTTTCTAGGGTCCCAGGTGAGTTCGCCTGATCAGGTCTGCACTGTGTGTGTGTGTATGTGCGCGTGTTCGTGCGTGCGTGTGTGTGTGTGTGTGTGTGTGTGTGTGTGTGTGAAAAGTTGACCATTGCTACTTCTCGGTTTTTATTGATTTACACACTGTATATTTAAAGCTTTACTGTCAATTTAATTTCTCTTACCCTCACCGTTTTGCCACGCGATATGACAGACCAGGCAGCAACAACAATGATCAGGTTAACAAATAGAGTCCGGGAGATCAGGAAGCTCACTGCAATTCAAAAATCCTGGTCTATCAAGCATGTGTCCTTAGTACTCTTCTGTATGGCAGTATCAATTGGGTAGCCTTCTGAGGCTACCAAGACAGCTCACAAATAAACGAACATACATGTTGCTTGCTTGCTTGCTTGTGTTCGTTGGCTTGAGCTCCAACGCGAAGATCTATATGTCGGATGAAGGCATCCTGTTGTCCAACATCAGTGTGATGTCATGCAGGACCTGAGGTTTGCGTGAGTATCCGTTGTCCCATGTTTGGCTTATTGGTGTGCAGACTGGTGGTTCCTCGCCGTACAGGCAGACACTCTCCTCCGGACTCATAGAACTAAGAAGAAGGAAGTAAAGACTAGAGGGCGCACAAGACAACATACAGTTTTTAATTGTATGTTGTCTATCACTTCCTCTAGTCTCTCATTCTTCTCACTTCTGTTGGCGCCAAACAATACATGTTTGTTCGTTTATTTGTGAGATTTCTTTATGGCAGTAGAGCCTGGTCAACTTATTCACACCAAGAGAAATGTTTAAACAACTTTCATATGCGGTGTCTGTGAAGTGTACTTGGTATTGTACATGGCAAGATAAGATCACAAATACTGAAGTATTGGAACGATCAGGCTGTGTGACTGTTGGTTCCTTGTTGAGGTTTCGTAGACTTAGATGGATAGGACACATTAGGAGGATAGATGGCGGTAGAATACCAAAGGACATCTTTTTGTTGCTTGCTTGCTTGCTTGTGTTCGCTGGCTGTGAACTCCAGCGTGAAGTCCTGTATGTCGGAAGAAAGACATCCTGCTGTCCAACATCAGTGTGATGTCATACAGGACCTGAGGTTTGCGTGAGTATCCGTTGTCCCATGTCTGGCTTATTGGTGTGCAGACTGGTGGTTCCTCGCCGTGCAGGCAGACACTCTCCGACTTTGGAGGAATCGGCGATCCTAGCTGACTTTAGCCAGGATCCCGAAGGGACCTGTTGCCCAGGATGCTCGTCGAGGACGCGTCAGTAGGTCTTGGCCAGTATAGAACCCAGCCCTGGTGCCACACCACTGCGTCCTTTTTGTGAATTAGAAATCGGTAAAAGATCTCGGGGTCGGTCTCTACAATGGTTGATGGTTGTTGCACCTTGGGAACAAGTCGCCGCTGATCGCGTTGCATGGAGGGAAAACGATCAGAAATAGAAATAAAGGCACAGGAGAAAATAATGGCAGATAGGTCATACACTAAGCTCATGAGACGATAGTTGGTGCGTGATGTTGGAAATAACGATGTGTTCACAAGATTCATTGTTGACGAACATTTACATCGCGAATTGGTCTGATCAGTTGCAATGGCTACCATCATGGGTTGTAGTTTAACTAGTTATTGTGCCTTTAAAAAAAAAAAAAAAAAAAAAAAAAAAAAACAAGCCGGTCTCCCTGGCTAAGGGTTTACGATATTGTTCGTACTCCCGTATATCCACGTGGGGAAAATAGCAGCTGCGAGAATCGGCAGCGGACCGCGCCGCGCTGGTAACTTACGGGGGTATGTGAGCCGGTTGTTCAGAAAGAGATGGCAAACTTCTGAACGTAAAAACTTGCCTAGTACATCAACAGCAGCTGAAAAATGCTGGTGTTGACTGCAACGTCCTGTAAGGGATATGCATCATAAAAAAGATAATAACATATCGTTTGTCAAGACAGCAAGGTACCAGTAGTATGAAAGACCCCAAGGCACATTAGTTTGAGGACCTGTATCCTAAGGTAGCCCTAACAAACAAGGAATGTCTGACAGAAAATTTACACAAAATTACCACGTTGTGTTGCTGTCTCTTCTGTTTTGCCCGGCACTCCATCACACGCGAGGCATTTCAGCACGGCCCTATCGCCATCCGGGGAGATAATACTAGCTCATAGCCCATCCCTCTTTCCGGGCCAATGGCGGATAAAAGATGGCCACCTGGGAATTTGATTCTGTTGGTGTTTGTTGATATTCTCTAATACTGAACACGTAATGTAGAGTGTTAAGACAAAGGAGTTTGGCTTGTGGTGGGGTAAACGAATGGTGGTCAGATATGCCTTTCGCCTTGCAGCTGCTTGAGGTCTGGGCAGAACGTTTTCAGATGCAGAAAGGACCTACCTAACATTGCATCCGATGTTTTGGCGCGATACAGCTGGTGGTTGGGTTGGATTGGTTGGTTGGGTTAACTTCGTTTATTGGTTGGGTTGGATTAGTTGGTTAGTTGACTGGTTGGTTGGGTTGAGTTCGTTGATTGATTAGTTGGGTTTAATTCGTTGATTGGTTGGTGGGTTGAGTTCGTTGATTGATCGATTGGGTTGAAATCATTGATTGGTTGGTTGGGTTGAATTTGTTGGTTGGCTGGTTGAGTTGGGTTAAGTTGATTATTAGTTGGGTTGGGGTGGATTGAGTTGGTTAGTTGTTTGATTGGGTTATATGGGATTGAGTTGGTTAGTTGATTGGTTGGGTTGGTGTGGGTTAAGTTGGTTAGTTGATTGGTTAGGTTGGGGTGATTAGTTAGTTGATTGGTTGGGTTGAGTTGATTAATTGATTGATTGGTTGGTTGGGCTGATTTGGTTGGGCTGGGTTTAGTTGATTGGTTGGTTGGATAGGGTTGAGCTGGTTAACTGATTGATTGGGTGGTTTGGGGTGGTTAGTTAGTTGAGTTGTTGGTTGGTTGAGTACGCTGGTTTGTTAGGTAGGATTGACTTGGTTAGCTGATTGGTTGATTCTCTGGAAGATTGCGATTTTAAACTCTCAAGTCTGATGTCTTGGCGTTCAAGTCACCGGAGCATTAAAAAAAAACCTCCGCGGACACAGTGTTGCAGTGATTCCCTCCCCATCCTAAGCTCAGAAACCAGCGGAGCTTGCTAGACCACTACTGGAAAATCCTCGAAGAAGCACACACAGATGTGCCAGGCCGTGACTCAGTACAAAACACGGGGACTGTCCTGGAACATCCACACACAGAGATGTGCCCAGCCATGATTCAGTACAACACTAACTGCCCTGGAACATCCTCGAAGAAGCAGAGATAGTTTAGTTTAATTTAGTTTAGTTTATTCGACGGGTCAACATCACGGCACTCGGGTGTAACCCATAAGTACTCCGTTCTACTCCTAACTCAAACCTGAGTCCGGGGAATCTCAGCTCAGTGCATGAACTCCGTAGCACCGGCGAGGATCCTGAAATACTTTGGGTAGACCTTTAAAATGTTGCGAATTCCTTGGACTGCCAGAGTAACTAACAACGATTGCCTGAAAGAGGCTACTGAAACTAGAACATTATATACAACAATAAGAAAGAGACAAACAGCTTTCTTTGGTCATGTGTTGAGAAGAGATGCATCGGAGAACATCGTGACAACTGGAAAGATCGAGGGGAAGAGATGGTAGAGGCAGACCAAGAGAAATGATGCTGTACGGATTGAGACGGTGGCATGGAGGAATATCATCAGCAGAGTTGATCCAGAACACCAAAGACCGAGATCTGTGGAGAGCCATGAACGCCTACGCCAGCCGGCACGGCACTTTATGATTATGAGACTTTTAACTGGAAATTTTGCCCGGACAGCGCAGTTAGGCTACTCTTTTTCGATTTCCAAATGCCAAGGGATTTTTTTTTTCGTGTGCAACAATACACACGGGCGTCCTATCTCACTACTCAGAGACCAGGGGATATTTCGATACTAGAAGTCCAGTGAAAAAATCCCTGTCCTCACCGGGGCTTGAACCCGGGACCTCCAGCACTCAAACCCGGGACCTCCAGCACTCGAGGCGGACACCACACCTTGAGAGTACAACACACGGACTATCCTGGACCAGACCTAGGTCGGTCATGTCTGCTCCACAGGTTTCATGAACTTGATTGTCACCAAACTCCCTCCCAATGTCCAGAGCCCGGTGATGGTGGTGTGGAAAGCGCGGCTATGGAAGGCATAGTTCCTGGAAAAGGAGGCGAGGATCGACCAGCAGGAAGACGAGCTCAGGGCAGCGACGAGAGCGTGGGCATCAACATGAGTGTGGACAGGGGAACTGGTGCAGGATAGAGGACCTGTTGGGCTGGCCGCGATAAGCACGACGTTCTGCAAATGACCGACTGTATAGTTATACATGTACACACCCACGACAGCCGATTGTACAATTATACATTATACATGTACACACCCACGACAGCCGATTGTACAATTATACATTATACATGTACACACCCACGACAGCCGATTGTACAATTATACATGTACACACCCACGGTAGTGGGCTCTGTGGCGAGGTGTTACATACGCGATTCCTAACCGCGCATACCGCGTTCGAAACATAGCTAAAAGCAGACCGCCTTGCGTTTCTTTTCATTCAGTGGTATGAGTGCCAGTCGTTCAGAAAGCTCAATGTTGTGGCAAGCTACTGAACGTAAACATGTCAAGTAATCACAAACAGCAAAAAAAAAAAAAAAAATGCCGAGGTTGACTGCCACGTCTTATAGAGGATGTACAACTAACTAACTAACTCTCTCTCTCTCTCTCTCTCTCTCTCTCTCTCTCTCTCTCTCTCTCTCTCTCTCTCTCTCTCTCTCTCTCTCACACACACACACACACACACACTCACACACACACACACACACATATATGTATGTGTGTGAGAGATATGAGATATGACTGAGCTACCGTATGACAGTAGACGGTACTACCTGCTTTCTGTTAGCGCCGAACGTTGGGCGGCTCTTACCAAACCCGACACCCCACATTGTGCCAACGGCTTCGGGCGGAGGAACGCAATTTAGAGGGTACAAGCCTTACACTAGTGCGAGGAAATGCAGCCTAAAGACTAAATGTCATGCGAGAGCAGACCAGGCCCTAAGTCTTGGTCAGCAAATTGTCTCAAGGCTCCGACAGGCGGACAGTTTGAGCATTACTTTCCTGATCCAGCAGAAGCTTTCTTGTTTCAGATGTATAGGTGTTACCTTTCCTTTGGAGTAAACTAGGCAGGGCGAGGGAGGGATCATGCTGTATGAACAACATATCTCTCTTCTTCTTCTTCAGCATTCCGAGCCATTGAGGTTCTTTGCTGCAAATACAATCTGTCTCCATTCGTCTCTCTGGTGGACCTTCTCTTGCCAGTCGTTGATTCCAAGTGCTTGTAGGTCTGTATGTATATTATCTCTCCACCGCCTTCTTGGTCTACCTCGGGGTCTACGGTCATTTATTTCCTGAGTGTAAGCGAGTTTTGTTTCCCTATTATCTTCCATTCTTTCTATATGCCCCAGCCATTGTAGTCTATTAGCCTTCATGATACCAGTGATTAGCGGGGACTTAAACAAATCATAAATGTCTTTGTTACTTCTTCTTTTCCACTCTCCACTTTGTGTATCCCTAATGGGTCCAAAGATGCGTCTTAAAATTTTGTTCTCAAAGGTTTGTAACAAGGCTTCGTCTCCTTTCGTTGTACTCCAGGTTTCAGAGCCATACAGCACAACTGGTCTGATCAGTGTTTTGTATATTGTGATTTTGGTGTTACGAGATAGCGCCTTTGATTTTAGTAGATGTTGTAGTGCATAGTATATCTTATTTCCAGAGTTGATTCTAGTTTGTATTTCTTCCCTTATGATGTTGGAGCAGTTGAAGATTGTACCCAGGTATTTGTATGTTTCCGTTCTTTTAATGGTCATATTATCTATTTGTATGTGGCCAGAGTTTTTAGCCATTCCGTCTCTTGAAATTACCATATATTCTGTCTTATCTTGGTTGATAACCAGCCCCATCTGTTGGGCTTTTTCCTTTAAGTGAGTCAATATTTCTAATGTCTTTTGTTCACTTTGCCCTATAATATCTATATCATCTGCATAACCAAGCAGCTTGGATGTTCCTCCAATATCACATTCCTCCTTTACCTTCCTTACAACTTTCTCTAGAGCCAGATTGAAGAGTAGCGGCGATAGTGCATCACCCTGTTTCAAGCCAGATGTTATTTGGAAGGGGTCTGATTTCCTGCCTTTATATGTTACTATATTATAAGTATCTTCCATGCATAGTTTGGTCATGTTAATTAACTTCCTTGGTATTCCAAATTCCTGCATAACATTCCATAGACTATTCCTATGGACACTATCATAAGCCTTTTTAAAATCCACAAAAATGTTATGGAGATCTCTTTTATATTCCCAATGTTTCTCGGCTATTTGTCGTAAGATAAATATCTGATCTATTGTTGATCTGTTTTGTCTAAAACCCGCCTGGTAGTCACCTAATATGTCTTCTGAATATGGTTTTAGTCTATTTAGTAATACTGCGGATAGTATCTTATAGCTTGTGGACAGTAGTGATATTCCTCTATAATTTCCACATTGGAACTTGTCTCCTTTCTTAAAGATAGGTATCAATAATGACTCTTTCCAGTCATGGGGTAATTCTTCTGTCCTCCAGATTTTTATTATTAGTTCGTATAGCTTTAGATGTAATGCATGGCCACCTGCCTTTATAAATTCAGCAGCAATTCCATCAGTCCCAGTTGCCTTATTGTTTTTAAGTCGTGTGATTACATATAGGATTTCTTCAAATGTAGGTTCTTCAATTTGTGGTTCGCATGTTAGAACCTCTTCCTGTGGGAAAATGTTACTTGGAGCTTCACAATTTAGTAATTCAATAAAATATTCTTTCCATGTGTTGCACATTTCTTCAATGGTATTTATCATATTCCCATTTTTGTCTTTTAAACCATATGTGTTTTGTTGGTGCCCTCGTTTCATTGACTTCAGTACTTTAAAAAACTTTCTGGATTCATTTTTCTGGTGATTAGTTTCCATATCTTTGATTATATTACTCATATATTCTCGCTTCTGCTGTCTGATTATTTTTGTAGCCTCTTTACATTCATTTCTATAATGCTCTTCCTTTTGGATGTTATTGATGTCATTTAACCATACATGTCTGGCATTCTTCTTCTTAGTGACTGCTTCTTCACATTTTTGATTGAACCATCTGTTCTTTCTATGCGTGGTTGACACACCGAGACATTCTTCTGCGGTAGATTGAAGTGTATTCTTGATGTTCAACCAAGTTTGGTCAACGCTTTCCTCCAAAGGGTTTTGAAAAGTTTCAAGTTTACATTTTATTTCATCTGTAAATTTCTCTTTGACTGTAATGTCTTGTAGTTTTTCTCTGTTATATGTTGGGTGTAATCTTTGTAATTTAGTATAGAAAGCTCTCTTAAGTTTTATTTTAAATTTTGCTCCAACGAGGAAATGGTCACTGTGGCACTCAGCTCCTCTATAACTTCTGACTTGCTGTATGTTTGATGCATTTCTGTTGTTAATTAAAATGTGATCTATTTGATTATAGGTTCTCTTGTCACATGATTTCCAAGTTTGTTTGTGTATATCCTTTCTTTGTAGTCTGGTACTGCTAATCTGCAGTCCTTTGGCTTCTGCCAGGTTGATGACTCTCCATCCATTATCATTTGAAGTTGTATGTAGGCTTTCCATACCGGCCACTTTTTTATTAGTTTGCTCTCTACCTATTTTTGCATTGAAGTCTCCCAGCACAATCAGGATGTCCTGTTTGGGGGTTTCTTCTATGACATCTTCCAGATCATTATAAAAGTCTTCTTTAATATCATCTTCTTTCTCTTCAGTAGGTGCATGTACATTAATCATCGTTATATTTTTCCATTTACCTTTTATTCGTAATTTACTAATCCTGTCATTAAAAGCTTTAAAGTTTAAAATGTTCCCCCATAACTCTTTTTTGATGACAAATCCTGTTCCTAATTCATGTTTATTTTGGGTGTTTCCTCCATATATTATAATCATTCCATTTTGCTCTAAAGTACCCTCTCCTGGCCACCTTATTTCTTGAATTGCTGTGATATCCATTTGATATTCAACCAGCTCCCGGGTTAGTTCTTCGGCCGCTCCAGCTCGATATAGTGTCCGTACATTCCATGTTCCAAATCTCAAAAGTCCTTTAACGTTCCAAGGTCGTTGTCCAGATAAGTCAGTCCGATATCGAGGCTCATGTATTTGTTTCGTAACAAAGAAAGGTTTTTACAAAGGTGGGGATGTTAACCCCACGCTTCAACCCCCAACCTGGAGGACCAGGGTGTTTCTCTTTGTCTGTTCTCTACCCTTTGACCTGTCCGGCTTGGGAGGCCCTGCTGGTAGCTACGCTACCGCCGGCATAGCTCTCAGGGTCATTGAGAAACTCAAGCTCCCCCACCACGACAAGGTGGAAACACCATCGGGGGAGATGAACAACATATGGTATCTACAATTCAACCCAGACTTTGTGCTGTGGAGAGAGTTAGCATTGGCTAATCCCCTGGGTGGTATGTAGTTGTGCGTTTTTAGAAGCACAATGTAACAAACTGTCGTCTTTCAAGATGGCAAGGTGTCAGTGAAACAAACAGCATATTAGAACATCGCATATCACAAGGGCTGAGACAAAACGCACATTACTGACACATTAAAGTCACACGGTTCTAATAATGGGATCTGTCTGGTGTGACACAGAGCTTAACAGATAAATACAGGGTGTATTTTTAATGACTGGATTTTTTGAAAATATTGTCATTCCAAGTTTTGTATTGACCTTTTATATTATATGAACTCCACAGAGGGTGAATACAAAACTTGGACCGGCAATGTGTTCAAAAAAACCCCAGTCATTAAAAAACACCATATACCTTCACCATTCAAGTGAATAGTGGGTGATAAGGTTTTGGGTGGGTAGGTAATTAGGTATGTAGGGAGATAGGTAGGTAAGCACAAACATTATTATTCACTACCTCCTATGGAGAACAATCACTTTCAAATTAATTTCCAAAATGTGGCTGATTTGGTTACTGGAGTATTAATCTGAAGCTGGAATGGACCCTAATTATAACTTCTCTTATGAGATAATGACTGACTGACGTTGCGTTAAGTTGAGTTGAGCTAAGGACTGACATCACTGCACTCAGGACATTCCCATACCCGCTTCGTCCCCTCGTTCAACAGCCAGCGGAAAGTCACAATCTACTAATCCTTCCCACCGCTATCTGATTGAAAGTTCTCCTGGTCTTCCCTCTCAGTTTTGAAATTCTACCAGAACCCCTGCCAATCCATCGCAATCTCATCCTTTCCACATACGGGTTCTGAATCTGTTCCCTGGCCTTTTCCACCGGGTTCCACAGGGGCACGACCACCTCCCCTTTGTGCATAAGTAGTCTACAACCGAGAGGTGCATTCCTTGCCAGCCTATTAGCCTGTTCATATCCCCGCATTCCCGCATGGCCAGGGCAAACAATCTATACAATTCTCACATTCAGTAACCTCTGAAGCGAGGTGAGCCATTCCACACGAAACATTCCTTTCTCCACCTTACCAAACGATCAATGGTTCCGTCACCCTGCTACTGAGTGAGTGCGTGGCGCGACTGTGTGAGCTGTGAAATTCATGTGGAATGCTTTTACATCTGTCCGCTTTTGTTTGTATAGTGAACTGACTGAACTACATGTTCGGAACAATGGCTAACGGCTGTTGCTGAATTGACTGATTTGCCTTTTCGGTTCAAGAGTGCATTTTTCAGGAGACTGCTGGGAGTCAACGGTGGAACTACGGAGTTCGAGCTTTGTGTAGCGCTTTCGGCGGGTCGCCCTGCGGAAAGAGACTGAGCCATGTGAGAAAACCTGGGTCAATGACGTCTTTCTGGTGACTGCCGGTTCCATCGACGATGAACTGTAATTCTCGTGTATGACGTTTGTGTTGGCATTCTGGCGACGGCATTATGCACAGTGTACCTGTGAGGGCTGTTGGCTTGCCGAGACTCTTGTCTGTTCCACTTTTCACATAAGGCAGTGAGGAGCATTTTATGTGATATTAACTGACATAGGAAAGAGCATAATGGGGACGACCCATTGCCGTGAAGTTGGAACCGCGACTAACTAACTAAACGATCAGTTTTCCTTCTATCCTTTCTGGCCCCAGCCCTCCTCTTCCTATACCTTTCCCCCTCTCCTCTACATCTTCTCCTGCGCTTCATTCTCTTCCCGCTGGCTGTTGTCAAATGTATCGAGCACAAAGCACGTACTCCGTTGCTTCGGCGATAATTCTTTGTTTTTATTTTCCACGGTTAATATGACAGTCAATATGGGTCTAGTTCAGGGGTGGGCAAACTACGGCCCGCGGACCGCATGCGGCCCGCCAAGTGATTTTATGCGGCCCGCGAGGGCATTTAGAAATAATAAATTTTAATTCGTTTTTAAGTTATTTTGTTGAGTTTTACAGAATTTCATGTACCGTTATGATGAGTGTCAATAACAAACGTAAGATTGAAGATGAATGCCGTGTTTTTAATGATGAATGGACAACTAAGTACTGTTTTATAAAAGTTGGTAGCAAATCAGTTTGCTTGTTGTGTCGTGAGTCAGTGGCTGTCTTCAAGAAGTGCAATTTAAAAAGACATTATCAGACAAAACATTCCGATTTCGGATACAATTTAACAACCGAAGAGAAGGAAAGGAAATGCCTTGAGTTGGTGAAAAATTTGGAGAAACATCAAACTGTTTTCACTAAACAGTCTTCAATTCAAGATGCTGCAACTGAAGCTAGTCTTGTGCTGTCACACAGAATTTTAAAACAGAACAAGCCATTTTCTGATGGCGAGTTCATCAAGGAATGTTTGCTAGATGCAGCAAACATTACGTGTCCAGAACAAAAACAAACAGATTTGACAACATTACTTTATCAACGAGAACTGTGGTCAGACGAGTTGACAAGATCAGTGACAATTTGATGCATAAACTTCAAGATGCAAGTGAATAATTTTGGTGGTACTCTCTTGCATTGGATGAGAGTACCGATGTACATGATACTGCCCAATTATTGATATTTATAGGTGGAATAAACACTTCTAGCAAACTCACTGAAGAGTTACTGAGTGTTGAGTCACTCAAAGACACAACCACAGGCCATGATATATTCAATGCTGTTACTAACTGTATTGAAAGAACTGGGTTGGTTTGGAACAAGATGGCAAGTGTTACAACTGACGGAGCTCGTGCTTTGACTGGAAAAAATGTAGGTCTGGTAAAGTTGATAAGTGATAAGATTAAAGCAGAATATCCAGACCACACATTGTTACCACTTCACTGTGTGATTCATCAAGAAAGTCTGTGTAAAACCGTTTTGAATATCAAGCATGTTATTGACCCATTTGTCAGTGTCATCAACCTCATCAGATCAAGAGGACTTAATCACAGACAGTTCAAGTCATTACTTGCCGATTTGGAAACTGAACATTCCGATGTCCTGAACCACACCAATGTTCGATGGCTGAGTCTCGGCAAGGTGTTGAGGCGAGAGTGGGAACTCAGAGAAGAAATAGTGATGTTCCTAGAGATGAAGTGCATTGCATGTGACTTTAATACTAACATTGTCAATAAAGAGTGGCAGTTAGACTTTATGTTTGCCATTGAAATTATGGAAAAGTTAAATGAACTGAATGTCAAACTTCAGGGCAATGGTGTGTTTGCACATGAATTGTATGTATATGTAAAATCATTTCAGGCAAAACTCTCACTGTTCTCCAGACAAGCAAGTGGAAAAAGATTTTGTCACTTCCCTTTGCTGAAACAAGAAACCATTTCTGGTGAAATGACTGAAAAATACAAAGCCCAATTAGATGCATTGATTGAAGAATTTGGATGGAGATTCCAAGATTTCAAGAAATTAAAGCCATAGTTCAATATTCTCAGTTCACCTTATAGTGCAGAAGCTGATACAGCCACAGAGGACATACAGTTGGAGCTGCTTGGCTTACAAGCAGATCATGACCTGAAAGAGAAATTCAAGACAGATGGTTTGCTGGATTTCTATGGATCTTTATCACAAGAATCATTTCCCAACTTGAAAAACTTTGCAGCTAAACTTTTATCATTATTTGGACCAACATACATTTGCGAACAAGCATTCTCTTGCTTGAAGATCAACAAATCTAAGAATAGGTCTTTATTTGTCGGACTGCAACTTGCATGTTTTCATGCGAATTTCAACAAGTAAACTTGCTCCAGATTTCAAGAATATTGTCAAAAATTGCAAGCAGTTACGTACATCTCATTAGAAATCAACAACTGTATTGACAATGTTGTCGCTGTGTGTCTAAATTAAAGTTATTGAAAGATAATAAAGAATATTTGTTATAATAACAAGTTGTAAATTCGTGTTAACAAATTAGTAAAAGTTTTTGTCCATATTGTCAAATATAATGTATAGGTGTATAAGTAAAATAAAGTTGCAATAATTAGTTATTTATACTGCTTAATAATCTATATATAAAAAACTGTCATTTACTGCCAATATAGTACCTTGCGGTGTATGGCAGAGGGGTCTTTGAGCCTGAGGAATAAAAATCCGACACCTTATCGAGGGATCGAACCCGGGCCGACCGATTGAGAGTCCGGCGTTCTAGCCTCTCAGCCAGCCGCTCCTCATATATATATATATACATGTCACAAGGTGCACATGGGGTACCATCAATCTTTATTGACGACGCTGAACTAGAGATAGTAGACCATTTTACATATCTAGGATCAGTGGTAAATAGCAAATTATCCCTAGATCAGGAAATCAACATCCGGATTGGTAAGGCAGCAACAACAATGAACAGGTTAAGAAAAAGAGTCTGGGAGAACAGGAAGCTTACTGCCAAAACAAAAGTCCTTGTCTATCAAGCCTGTGTCCTTAGTACTCTTCTCTATGGCAGTGAAACCTGGACAACTTACTCACACCAAGAGAACAACTTAAACAGCTTTCATATGCGGTGTCTGCGAAGAATTCTTGGTATTAAGTGGCAAGACAAAATCACAAATACTGAAGTATTGGAAAGATCAGGTTGTGTGACAGTTTATTCCATGCTCAGTCTTCGTAGACTTAGATGGATAGGACATCTTAGGAGGATGGATGATGGTAGAATACCAAAGGATATCTTTTTTGGTGAATTACAGATGGGTAAGAGATCTCAGGGTCGGCCTCTACTACGATACAAAGATGTGTGTAAGCGGGACATGATTGATACAGGCATTGATAATGCACATTGGGAGCAAGTCGCCGCTGAACGTGTTGCATGGAGGGCAAATATCAGAAATGGAATAAAGTCAAAGGAGAAAATTATTGCAGAAAAGTCACACATCAAGCGTTTGAGACGTAAGATGGTGCATGATGGTGGAAATGACCACGTGTTCACATGCACCCACTGTGAACGGACATTTACAGCGCAAATTGGCCTTATCAGTCACACTCGCTACCGCCATAGTTAAAAGTTATTATGCCTTTTTAAAGCACAAACTATCGTCTGTCAAGACGGCAAGGTGCCAATGGACCAATGATATATATATATATATATATATATATATATATATATATATATATATATATATATATATATATATATATATATATATATATATATGCGGCCCGCCAATAGCTTTACATTTGTCAATGCGGCCCTCCGCATGAAAAGTTTGCCCACCCCAGGTCTAGTTGGTCATGCGTCAAAGTATACTTGTTTCTACAGCGAGGCGCTATCGTCATTCGGGGGTGACTGGTTCGGATCCAGGTTGAGTAGCTATAACTTCAGTTTGTGTTGACTAGTGTGTCCTCTGGCCTCCTGTTCCCGCCTTCTGCTTCTATGTGTGTGGCAAACAATGCATGTGGAGTTATTTATGTGTGAGTAGATGAAGAGGTGGGCGAGTGGATGGCTTGGTAGGTAGGTGGGTAGATGGGTGGATAGATATAGAGGTGTGGTTTAGTTTGACTGTTGAATAAGCTGGTAGTTAGGCACACATACAGGCATGTAGATAAGTAGGTAGGTAGTTAGGCACACATACAGGCATGTAGATAAGTAGTTAGGCACACATACAGGCATGTAGATAAGTAGTTAGGCACACATACAGGCATGTAGATAAGTAGTTAGGCACACATACAGGCATGTAGATAAGTAGTTAGGCATACACACAGGCATGTAGATAAGTAGTTAGGCACACATACAGGCATGTAGATAAGTAGTTAGGCACACATACAGGCATGTAGATAAGTAGTTAGGCACACACACATGCATGTAGATAAGTAGTTAGGCACACATACAGGCATGTAGATAAGTAGTTAGGCACACATACAGGCATATAGATAAGTAGTTAGGCACACACACAGGCATATAGATAAGTAGTTAGGCACACATACAGGCATATAGATAAGTAGTTAGGCACACACACAGGCATATAGATAAGTAGTTAGGCACACACACAGGCATATAGATAAGTAGTTAGGCACACATACAGGCATATAGATAAGTAGTTAGGCACACACACAGGCATATAGATAAGTAGTTAGGCACACATAGAGGCATGTAGATAAGTAGTTAGGCACACATACAGGCATGTAGATAAGTAGTTAGGCACACACACAGGCATGTAGATAAGTAGTTAGGCACACATACAGGCATGTAGATAAGTAGTTAGGCACACATACAGGCATGTAGATAAGTAGTTAGGCACACATACAGGCATGTAGATAAGTAGGCAGGTAGGTAGTTAGGCACACACAGGCATATAGATAAGTAGTTAGGCACACACACAGGCATATAGATAAGTAGTTAGGCACACACACAGGCATGTAGATAAGTAGTTAGGCACACATACAGGCATGTAGATAAGTAGTTAGGCACACATACAGGCATGTAGATAAGTAGTTAGGCACACATACAGGCATGTAGATAAGTAGTTAGGCACACATACAGGCATGTAGATAAGTAGGTAGGTAGTTAGGCACACACACAGGCATATAGATAAGTAGTTAGGCACACATACAGGCATGTAGATAAGTAGTTAGGCACACATACAGGCATGCAGATAAGTAGTTAGGCACACATACAGGCATGTAGATAAGTAGTTAGGCACACATACAGGCATGTAGATAAGTAGGCAGGTAGGTAGTTAGGCACACACACAGGCATGTAGATAAGTAGTTAGGCACACATAGAGGCATGTAGATAAGTAGTTAGGCACACATACAGGCATGTAGATAAGTAGGCAGGTAGGTAGTTAGGCACACATACAGGCATGTAGATAAGTAGTTAGGCACACATACAGGCATGTAGATAAGTAGGCAGGTAGGTAGTTAGGCACACATACAGGCATGTAGATAAGTAGTTAGGCACACATATAATAATAATAATAATAATAATAATAAGTCTTTATTTTCAAAGGGTTAAGAATTGGGCACGCAGGCCCGTCTGACATTCTGCCCTTCTTCTCTATTTCCTCTCATACATTCTTTCATTCAACATCACTTATGAAGCAACTTTTGACAACAAAAGAACATTAAAACGCATGAAAAATAATCAATAACAAATGACTCACTGAGGCAGTGTTTAACATGGGCATTATAAATACCTAAGGAGGGTGTAACGTGCCATACATAAGGGAATGTTTTTTGGCTAGTTGTCGTTTGAGATAAGTTACCATTATTGTCTTTTTTGTGTTATTTGTTATGGGGGCATGTAGTCTGTACTAAGGTAGTGTTCAAACAGGTTGCGAATGTATGTATCATGATTGGTGGTGTCTTTGATTTCTTGTGGAAGATTGTTATAGGCATGTAGATAAGTAGTTAGGCACACATATAGGCATGTAGATAAGTAGTTAGGCACACATATAGGCATGTAGATAAGTAGGCAGGTAGGTAGTTAGGCACACATATAGGCATGTAGATAAGTAGTTAGGCACACATATAGGCATGTAGATAAGTAGGCAGGTAGGTAGTTAGGCACACATACAGGCATTTAGATAAGTAGTTAGGCACACATATAGACATGTAGATAAGTAGGCAGGTAGGTAGTTAGGCACACATACAGGCATGTAGATAAGTAGTTAGGCACACACACAGGCATGTAGATAAGTAGTTAGGCACACACACATGCATGTAGATAAGTAGTTAGGCACACATATAGGCATGTAGATAAGTAGTTAGGCACACATACAGGCATGTAGATAAGTAGGCAGGTAGGTAGTTAAGCACACATATAGGCATGAAGATAAGTAGGTAGGTAGTTAAGCGCAAATTCAGGGATGCAGATAAGTATATAGGTAGCTATCTAGGCACACATACATGCATGTAGATAAGTAGGTAGGTAGCTATCTAGGCACACATCCAGGCATGTAGATAAGGAGAGGCTAGGTAGGTAGGTGGAAGATGGGCGGACGTGTGCACAGGTGGGTATGTTAAAAGTTATGTGGATACGTGGTTAGTTGGTGGTTTGGTTTGGAAGGGTAGGTAATCAGGTTGTATTGAGATAGAGAAGTAGGTAGAGTGATAGGTCCGTAGGCAGATTTGCAGGTAGGTAAGTAAACAAGCTGTTAGACATGTTGCTAAGTAGATAAACAAGTGGATAGGCTAACAGGTAGATAGGCAGTCAAGCCGGGAGATAAACAGGTAAACCATAGAAATATTGCCACATTATGATTCCATATCGAATCTAGAAGAGGGTAAAATACAGAAAGGGATAAAGAACATAAAAGACAGGAAATTCTTAGAAAGAGCAGGATAAAATAAAGAGAAATAAACACGCTAAGGAGGAAAAATAACAGGATAAGAAAGACAGAAAATGTGTGAGATCTTCTCAAAGACGTTCATTTGCGCCATCAAACTGCTTTTTTTTTTCCCCTCCAGATTTTCTTGGCATAAGATCCGGGGATTTAAACCAAAAACAACAAAAAAGGAAGGAAAGGGAAGGCTCGTGGGCGCGGTCAGCTAGGAAATTTCGCGTCTCAATTCAACGTTTCAACTGGGAGTCAAAAGCGAATGCTCACACCCAAACGGGTATTTCCGTCGTTCGTCTTTATTTAACGATATTGGCAAGGAAACGCTTTGACATAACTGGGGTTGGGAGAAAAATGAGGAGGAGGAGGTGGTAGTGAAGAAAAGTGAGTGGAGAGAGTGGTGAGGGGGGACTGAAAAGAAGCAAGGGTGGGCAAGAAGAGGAAGAGAAAGAAGGCGGCATAGAAGAAGAAGAAAAGGAAGAGGAAGAAGAAGGAGAAGAAATGAGGAAGAGGGAAAGAAGAAAAAAATGAAGAAGAAGAAGAAGAAAGAAGAGGAAGAAGAAGAAGAAGACAACAGCAAAAATAACAACAACAACAACGAGCATTGTGGGATCCTGGAAATGCCATTGGCTTGCACATAAAAATATGAATAAAATTGAGTGGAACTGCGGTAAAGCTGTGAAAGTGTAAACAATATAAAATGATTATGTGGTTGTTTCGGGATTTGAAATTTAAATATTGAGCACAACCCACTACTGGCAACGCCGATCGCATTCTGGTATGAACCTAAGGCCTATCCACGTCAATATGGAAGCACTATACTCGAGTTTCGCCCTCGTTTGAGCTCGTCAGTAGTGCATATCCCTGACCGGATCCGGAAACAGTCCCGGATCACGCGTGTGAAGGGGTGTGTAACCACGCGGCACACACTGGACACACCAAATTATCACAACAGAACATCACAACGCTACCCATCGTAGGCTATGCTCAAGATTGCCCAATCGCCGCGACCGACGTCCGTCAATCGATGGGACCCGAACGATCAGGATTCTCACTGGCAAGGAACACCAGGCCTCCTAAATCCAGTGAGCAATAATCAATTGATTATGTGGTTGTTTCGGGATTTGAAATTTAAATATTGAGCACAACCCACTACTGGCAACGCCTATCGCATTCTGGTATGAACCTAAGGCCTATCCACGTCAATATGGAAGCACTATACTCAAGTTTCCCCTCGGTTGAGCTCGTCAGTAGTGCATATCCCTGACCGGATCCGGAAACAGTCCCGGATCACGCGTGTGAAGCGGGTGTGTAACCACGCGGCACACACTGGATACACCAAATGATCACAACAGAAAATCACAACGCTACCCGTCGTAGGCTATGCCCCCCCCCCCCCCCGAAACAACCACATAATCAATTGATTATTGCTCACTGGATTTAGGAGGCCTGGTGTTCCTTGCCAGTGAGAAGTCCTGATCGTTCGGGTCCCATCGATTGACGGACGTCGGTCGCGGCGATTGGGCAATCTTGAGCATAGCCTACGATGGGTAGCGTTGTGATGTTCTGTTGTGATAATTTGGTGTGTCCAGTGTGTGCCGCGTGGTTACACACCCGCTTCACACGCGTGATCCGGGACTGTTTCCGGATCCGGCAGGGATATGCACTACTGACGAGCTCAAACGAGGGCGAAACTCGAGTATAGTGCTTCCATATTGACGTGGATAGGCCTTAGGTTCATACCAGAATGCGATCGGCGTTGCCAGTAGTGGGTTGTGCTCAATATTTAAATATAAAATGACACAAAGTAGTGCAGCTTTACATAACAGAATTAAGACACATACAGGACGTTGCGGCGACTAGCCTTCATCAGCAAACAAACACATTCACAAACACAACATACAGTCAAGGAGATCTCCTGTGACTACATCAGAAGGTGACGACAGGACGAGAAGAACAAAAGGATGAAAAAATGAAAGGAGTGAAGAAAATGAGAATTTAAAAAATGTGAATTGAAAAAATGTTCATACTCACCTCACAGTGGCGATCTGTAAGCAACTCAGAAAATCACCGGTGTATTCTTTTTATACCCGGTGATAGGTGTCACGGTTCAGTGAGCACGTTGAAAGAAGGGGGGGGGGGCAGGAGGGCAGGACGGTGACTGAGCAACCTCATAGGATGTACTAACGAAGCATGAGGGGGCGCGATGGTGGTACTAACCAAAACCCCATTATGTACTCATATATATTGTTATGAGGCGAGTCCTAAAGTCTGGGTGGACTGACATGCGAGAACGCACATACACACATATACACCGCTCAACAGACAAAATGCTCGTGTATATGGGCATGTGCAAGGTATATATATGAAGAGAGAGAGAGAGAGAGAGAGAGAGAGAGAGAGAGAGAGAGAGAGAGAGAGAGAGAGAGAGAGAGAGAGAGAAGAGAGAGAGAGAGAGAGAAGAGAGAGAGAGAGAGAAAACAAACGAACTTTATTTTAAAAGGGTAACAAATTGGGCACGCAGGCCCGTCTTACATTCGGCCCTTTCGATCACTCATCTTTCATTCATCAAATTTGAATGTTACATTTACATAGGGGAAAAAACAAACATTGTCAAATGGATTTTGTAAGCATAAACAATGCATATTACGCATGGTACATTCACATGGGAAAAATACATTGTCAAATGAAAGTTGTAAACATAAACAGTTCATATTGCAATGTTGTGAGACTCCCCCGTCCACCCTCACACCCCGCAGCCACCCTCACACCCCACAGCCACCCACACATCCCCCACCCACCACACCCCTCACCCAACCACACATACCTCCACGCACTCACACAGACTCAGGCAAACATACATGCCGCCACCCACCCACCGATCCCCCACCCACATACATTTCCCCACCCACACCCATCCCATAACCGACACGCACGCACCCACCCACATATTCTCCACCACCCACTCACACACCCGCAACCACCCAGCAAAACACACATCACAAAACATCACACACATACCCCCATCAACCCACACATCCCGCACCTATCCATACATACATCCTGCACAATTTTCCCCTCACAATTTTCCTCACCCACCCACACACACATCAGCCAACCTACACCCACTCACCCACCCAATATCCGCCACCTCTCAACTAAACATCCTCCACCTATACACACATCCCCACCCACAAACACATCTCCCCACCTACCCACACATATCCCTTCACCCATAAACACCCAAAAACACACACCTCCCACACACACACACACCCAACCACCCACATATACTACACCCACAAACATCCACCGCTCACACACATCTTCCCACAAACACACACATCCCCCATGTATATCATGTCAGGGAGTATATCATGTCAGGGAGTATATCATGTCAGGGAGTATATCATGTCAGAGGTATATCATGTCAGGGAGTATATCATGTCAGGGAGTATATCATGCCAGGGAAGTATATCATGCCAGGGAGGTATATTGTGTCAGGGAGTATATCGTGTCAGGGAGTATATCATGTCAGGGAGTATATCATGTCAGGGAATATATCATGTCAGGGAGGTATATTGTGTCAGGGAGGTATATTGTGTTAGGGAGGTATATTGTGTTAGGGAGGTATATTGTGTTAGGGAGGTATATTGTGTTAGGGAGGTATATTGTGTTAGGGAGGTATATTGTGTTAGGGAGGTATATTGTGTCAGGGAGTATATCATGTCAGGGAGGTATATTGTGTCAGGGAGTATATCATGTCAGGGAGTATATCATGTCACGGAGTATATCATGTCAGGGAGTATATAATGTCAGGGAGTATATCATGTCAGGGAGTATATCATGTCAGGGAGGTATATTGTGTTAGGGAGGTATATTGTGTCAGGGAGTATATCACGTCAGGGAGTATATCATGTCAGGGAGTATATCATGTCAGGGAGGTATATTGTGTTAGGGAGGTATATTGTGTCAGGGAGTATATCACGTCAGGGAGTATATCATGTCAGGGAGGTATATTGTGTCAGGGAGGTATATTGTTTCAGGGAGTATATCATGTCAGGGAGTATATCATGTCAGGGAGGTATATTGTGTCAGGGAGTATATCATGTCAGGGAGTATATCATGTCAGGGAGGCATATCATGTCAGGGAGTATATCATGTCAGGGAGTATATTATGTCAGGGAGTATATAATGTCAGGGAGTATATCATGTCAGGGAGGTATATTGTGGCAGGAAATATATCATGTCAGGGAGGTATATTGTGTCAAGGAGTATATAATGTCAGGGAGTATATCAAGTCAGGGAGGTATATTGTGTCAGGGAATATATCATGTCAGGGAGGTATATTGTGTCAGGGAGTATATCATGTCAGGGAGTATCTCATGTGATGGAATATATCATGTCAGGGAGGTATATTGTGTCAGGGAGTATATCATGTCAGGGAGTATATCATGTCAGGGAGTATATCATGTCAGGGAGTATATCATGTCAGGGAGTATATCATGTCAGGGAGGTATATTGTGTCAGGGAGTATATCATGTTAGGAAGTATATCATGTCAGGGAGGCATATCATGTCAGGGAGTATATCATTTCAGGGAAGTATATATCTGTGCAGAAAGGTATATTATATTGGAATGCATTTTTATTTATTTATTTATTTATTTTAAAAGGGTCACAAATTGGGCACACAGGCCCGTCTTACATTCGGCCCTTCCAATCACTCGTCTTTCATTCATCAAGAGCATTATACATTTACATAGAAAGAAAAATAAACATTGTGAAATGAATGTTGTAAACATAATCAAGACAACTTACCATGTTATGAGGCCCATCTCCCACCTACCCATACATCACCCCACCCACACACACAACCCCACCTACCCACACACACACACACACACCCAGGGACACATACATACCCCACCAACTAACCCATCCCCCTCCAGCACATCCCCCACCCATACACACTGCCCTCACCTGTTCCCCCAACCAAAACACACTCGCCACCCACAAACATCCCCCACCAACCCACACATCCCACGCCCACCCACATACACATCCTAACCCACACATCCTCTCCCCACCCACACCTCCAACCACCCATCCCCCAGCCACATCTCCATCGACCACATATTCCCCACCCACGCACACACATCCCCCACCAACCCACACATCGCACATCCACTCACACATCCCCAAACCATACACACACATCCCCACCAACTGACATCTCCCTACTCCCGACACACACACACACACATCTCCCTAACCACCTATACATCCCCAATCCACTCACACACACCCCACCACCCACACATACATCCTCCACCCACCCACACATGCCCTAACCCAATCCCCCACCACACACAACCCCCACCCGCACATCACATACATCCTCTACCACGCAATATTCCCAACCCACACACCGCACACATATCCCTCACCAACACATCCCACATACCACCATGCATCCCCACCTACACACCACACACATATCCCCCACCCACATACCACACAATATTCCCACCCACACCCACACATATACCCTTACCCATCCACCCCACATACCCCCACTAACACACACATACACCACCCACACAATATCCCCAACCAACACACCACGCACCTCTCCCCACCCACACATGCATTTCTCACCCATCAACCAACACACACTCACTCACGCACACATCCTCCACTACGCACCCACACACGCCCACCCACCCACCCCCAACCAAACATCTCTCGATCACAATACCCCTACCCACACACATCCTCCACCCACTCACGCATCCCTCCCCGACACATACACATCCCTCACCCACCTACACATCCCTAAGCCACTCACACACCCCCACCCACACAATCCCCATTCACGCACACATCTCCCACCCACACACCCCCACCATCCACACATACTTCTCCCAACCACCACACACCCCCTACTCACCCACACATATCCGCCACCCATACACACATTCCCCGCACCCATCACATACATCCCCGCACACCACACACTATCCCCCACCCACACACATATCCTCATCCATACCACCACAAACATACCTCCCATCCACACACCATGCACACATCCCCCACCAACACACTGCACACATATCCCAAACCCACACACCATACACTTCTCCCCACCCGCCCTTACATCCCCAATCCACCTACACAATCCCTTACCCACACAACCCCGCCACACACACATACTTCCCCAAACCATCCACACATCTCCACCCACCCACACAAATCCCCCACCCAAACACACACCCCCGCACCCGTCCCATAAACATATCCTCCACCCATACACACATCTCCCACACCCATTCCCACACCCCTACTTTCACCCCCACACATTCATCCACACATCCCACCAACACCCACAAATATCACTACCCACCAACACCCACACACCCCAACCCATCCAAACGCATACCCCCACCCACATTCCCCACCCACACATCCCCACCCACACATACCCACCCACATACCCACCCACATATCCCCACACTCACACACATCCTCCACAAACACTCACACATCTTCACATCTAGACACACAAAATGCCTCACGTGAGCATTGAAACTAGTATGAACAAACTCCAACACTTTACTCACACATTGAAAAGATGAGAGAGAGAGAGAGAGAGAGAGAGAGAGAGAGAGAGAGAGAGAGAGAGAGAGAGAGAGAGAGAGAGAGAGAGAGAGAGAGAGAGAGAGAGAGAGAGAGAGGGAAAGGAAGAGAGAGAGGTGGGTATTGTTCCTGTTACATGCCTGCGAGGATTCACTCATTCTGTTTCCTATGAAATAAGGTAAGTAAGGTTGATTGTTATAGCACGTATTATAAGATCGTACCTTTCATTTTTTCATCCTTTTGTTCTTCTCGTCCTGTTCGTCACCTTCTGATGTAGTCACAGGAGATCTCCTTGACTGTATGTTGTGTTTGTGAATGTGTTTGTTTGCTGATGAAGGCTAGTCGCCGCAACGTCCTGTATGTGTCGTAATTCTGTTATGTAAAGCTGCACTACTTTGTGTCATTGTATATTGTTTACATTGACTTGCACGCGTGTCTGCTGGCCCTGAAGTTGTGTGTGTAAAACTCGGCCTGATCTCCAGGAACCACCAGCGATAACATGGCGTATCATGAAATGTCTTGGGAGAAAAGGCGGGCGGCGTGATATTGACCACCCCCCCCCCCCCCTTCAACACCGATTAGTCTATACAAATATGGGGTTAGCAACATATGCCCAAATATGAATCAAAGCCTGGAAAATGGGTCGCTACTTTTGTTTTATCAGCACTGCACACATTCTGTGTGGATGTAATAGAAAATAACATTCCCCAGCAGCCATAGTTTTAAAGCAATTTCGTCAGTAATTTATATTTCAATTCCCTTCTTAATTCACTCGTCTGTCATTCACCCCTCTCTCTGTGTGATCGCCTTTTTGTCTTTATGTCCGTCTCACGTCTACTCTCTTTATAAGGGTCGACTTGTCTTCCATCGTTCAACATTATTTCTTCTTTCCTTACACATCGTTAACTGCATCACTTCCTGTCAGCTAATCTGGCCATCTCATGGCATATAGTTTGACCTTTATATTCTGATTAATAAATGGCTCGCATGGCTTCTCTCAAAGATCCACGATTAACAGCTAAGTGGTATTTTAAATAGTACGGTCACACCTTGGTTTTCGTCGATAATCCGCCGAAAGACCATCGGCGAAATCCGAAACCGACGAAATTCGAGGCAATTATTCCCATATGAATTAATGTAAATCCAATTAATTCGTTCTAGACACTTCCAAAATACATAGCAAAACACATTTTATAAAGAATAAATATAGTGTTTAATACTATTTTTTGGCCCCAAACTTGTCCGAACTCGCTCCTTCGCCGCGCCTAGTCACACTGCATGCCTGTGCGCCGCTTGAATTTTTAAACCATCCTCTGCTGGTCTTAAAATCACTAAGTACACTAGCACTCGTCCCAAGCATTTTCTTAATGATATCGGCATACAACTGTCTACCCTTTTCACATATGATTGCCTCCGAAGCAGAATCGCCATTTAGCTGGTTTTGATTTATCCAAATTAATAATAACTGTTCAACATTTTCAATTGTTTGCGATCTCCGATTCGTTAGCACAGTCATGCCTTTTGCTACATTAGCTTCCTTTATTGCTTCCTTTGTCACCACAATGGAATTTAGCGTGGATGACGATTTCCCATTCATGATGCCGATTTCACAATCTTAATAAGGCTCTCGTATTTTATTAGCCATAGTCTGGTTAGAATGAGGCAGCGAGGAGTGACGAGGGGATCTGGCCGATGCTCGACGCTCAGAGGAAAGGCGAGACGGACATATAATCAGATTGCTACTGGAACTATTAGTGTTGGAACTCTTCGCTGGTTGCCGAGGATGGGGACGGAGCGCTTATGGGAATGTCCCGAATGCTGTGATGTCGGTTCCTAGATCAATCAATTAATCAATCAATCGTATTTTATTATTAGCAAGTAATGCTCACACAACGAAAAACAGTATACCAAATAGTTTACTTTACTTTACTTTACTTTACTTTACTTTACTTTACTTTACTTTACTTTACTTTACTTTACTTTACTTTACATGTGTATGCGTGCATGCATGCGCTCGCTCGCTCGCTCGCTTTGAACTCACGTGCAGCCAATCACGTGCTACTACTTCTGGTGCACTAGACTGATTTTTGCGTGTGTATTAGCTTTCCCTGACGGCGCTCATCAACCCGACACCTCACATTGTGCCAATGACTTCGGGTGGAAGAGCGCAATTGAGAGGGTACAAGCCTTACCCTAGTGCGAGGAAATGCAACATAAAGACTAAATGTCATGGCAGGGCAGACCATGCTCTAAGCCTTGGTCGGCAACTGGTCTAGGATGGAAGCTCCGATAGGTGGACAGTTAGAGCATTGCTTTGCTGATCCGGTAGCTTCTGCAGCTTGTCTTGTTTTAGGCGTATTGGTGTTACCTTTCCTCTGGAGTAAACTAGACATGCAGAGAGAGGGATCATGCTGCATCGGCAACATATGGTGTCTAAACTCAACTCAGTCTTTGTGTTATGGAGAGGTATAACTTCGTCATACAAACTATCGTCTGTCAAGACGGCAAAGTGCCAGTCAGTCATTATAAGTCTGTCCGGAAACGAATGCCGTCATTCACGATCAATTATTTTGAAAACTGTCTGTTGCATCGTTATGAAAATTTTTCCTGCCGTCTTATATTTACCCCCACCCAAGGAATATGTCTTTGATAGGTCCAAAAACAACTTACATCATCGAAAGCGGCGACATTTCTTTGATGTTTTGGTGAAAAACTAGTGATTTCTCGCTAACAAACTTTTTTTACAGTAATGAATGCCCCGCCAATTCAGAATACGACACAAGGCGTATCCGGATTCGTATGGGAGTGGGTGCAATAAAAGAAGTAGCTTAAAAGTCGACAGGGTCGACTTCATTGCACCGGGTTTTATCCCATTTGGCTCAGTCTCTTTCCGCAGCGCGGAAAGCGTCGCAGAAAGTACGAACTCCGTAGCTCCAGCGACGACCCTCGGGAGTCTCCGAAAAAATGCACTCGTGAAATGAAGCACGCGGCCCGAATTCGAACATACAACCTTCGGAGCCCGAGTAAGACGGATTGACTACTTCACCACGGAGACTCCCAAGAGGAGTGCAATGTGTAATATTAGTAAAGACAGAGAATTTACAGAGGCATGGGGTAAATAATGTGTAAATTGACAGGAAAGTAGAAGGAATATATTTCTTACCTTATTTTTCACTTCCTTCTTGTTTCTTCAGTTGCTGGTTAATAATTGTACACAAGTATTTATGTTACTAGGATGCATTTAGCTTTTTATATTGAGTTCGTGAAAGCTTCCAAATAGCTGTGAGTTAATGTGCGTATGGATTGACCAGAAATGATACCGCAATTTAGTCATCATGTGTCCATTTTTAAGGATCTGTCCAGCTGTCTGTGTAGTTTGTTCACACGTACACATGGGTGACAGACCCGCTTTGAGTCTTCGTGAAAGATTGTCTACTCTGCTGTTTACTGTTCAGAGACGGAACATGATTACCTGTTTTGCACTATACAAATAGTTGTCAGTGTCTCTGTAGTGGGCTTTCTTTTTAACGACCAAGATGTTGGTCTTCTTTTCATTGAAGTTTATAGAGTGATTCGTATGCACGTGTGTTGTCCCCTAATTTGACAGCGTGTTTGCTCTCACGTTTCTTGTTATGCCACAATATGTCAATTTCCACCGCAATATTACTCTTCTGCTGGTATTCAATGCGTTTAGTTTTTTTTTTTTTTTTTTCAATAGCAGTTGTTTGTCACCGCTGAGGGCTTGCGGAATTGAAAATTCATCACTATGGAATACAAACTGTTGCCATTGACATTGTGCTGATGCTGTAATGTTTAGGGCCTGCATTTCGTCTGAATAGTTGGAGCAAAATATCCCAGTAAGCGTGCACGTGGATTAAGGTCTGCGATCTGTTCAGACCTTAATCTGTGTCGGACGATTCCAGTAGGTTGATGACTGGTCTCGGTTGCATAAAATTCAATCCATCCTTTCTCCAATAGTCCTCTTCCTCGTTCAACACATGGTCCTCACATTTTTCCAGTAACTTTTATCAATATTTAATAGCGCGGACTGGATTAGTATCTTGACGTCAGGCTAATTTGAATGTAGTATTGTCAGCTGCCACCTGTCCTTTAATTTTAGCCCACACAAGTTCTGTAGGGTTAAAATGAGAATGATACGGCGGAAGTCTCAAGCACCCATGACGATGCTCTTCTATCAACTTGTCGATTTGATATTTCTTGCTTTTTGGCGTCTGTTTTAGCTAGAAATACGTTTCTGGAAATGGTATGTTTTCCATTCGGAGCCATATCTTTATTGCTCCATTGTGCTCGATGCTGTAGGTATTTTTTCTTCTTGGGCAACAACATTGATATCATGCATTGTCCATAATTGGACACGACGGTCTATCTAAGGATGGAAGCACAGTATTCTCGAGCCAATCTCTAAATACATTACCATTCATCTTATTATGATAATCCATATTGTCTGTATGCTTTGATACGAACACGAGCCCAGCATTCTGTTGTAAGCCATTATGCGTATTACCAGCATGGGCCATGACCAAAAGCTGTCCTATACTACTGGGCACATATCGCTTTATCTGTCCATCCACTGATTGCCATTCCTTATCACTTGTGTGGTGCGCATTGATCCACATTGCATCCAAATACACTTTGCGCATTTCCCTTATTTCACGTAGGTATCTGCTTCTCATGGCTCCTAAATGCGGTTGCTCGCAAGGGATATTTGTACCTCCCTTGTACTTTATAAAAGTGAAGCCTAATGTCCTTATAATTTTCCACAAAGTTGTTTTGGATAGCCCTATGTTATTGTTCTTTCTCAACCAAACCCTAAGTTTTCTTACAGTCACTGTTTCTTTGGCATCCAGCATTTTTATAATGCTGGATAATCCTGGATATAATATCCAAAATGTTTATAATTTTAGGAGTCTCCAATACAATAATGTCTACATTAACCTTTCTACCTACCGTTTGGTTATTGCGTGGCATGTTTAATTCAAGATTCTTGCACCCATCAACGAAATGACCGTTTACTCAAACCCAATGCATGCACTGTTCTTTTTTCGAAATTTGTAATAGTATAAAACAGTTTCCTGCGATCAGCTTCTATAAAAAAAATATGTGTACAACTTCATAGCGATGCTTTGAAGTGTATACACAATTTCGCATTCAATCCCATTGAAAAATATTCACACATTTCAATGTTAGCGTTAAGTGGTAAGATTAAATAATAATAATAATAATAATAATAATAATAATAATAATAATAATAATAATAATAATAACAATAATCAGGTTTCATGAAATAACCCACATTTTGACGACACCTCTGAAAACTCTCAGTTTAAACAGCGCGGGGTTCTTGGCATAAGGCCAATCCCGTGAAACACGTAGAATATTCAACATTGAACTCTGATTGTCTGGCTACGGTGTAATACATTAAAATTATGAACTTAATCTCTGAACCGTAAATTATATACCGC
Source organism: Cepaea nemoralis (assembly GCA_014155875.1). Taxonomy (NCBI): domain Eukaryota; kingdom Metazoa; phylum Mollusca; class Gastropoda; order Stylommatophora; family Helicidae; genus Cepaea; species Cepaea nemoralis. The sequence goes on from JACEFZ010023963.1 coordinate 153,494, forward strand.
ATATAAACAAACATTGAGATATGCTGTACAATCTCCAGAACAAAAAACATTTTGTTGGGTGGACATGATGATAAGGTTATATGCTAAATCTCATAGTTTTCCCTCAGTTGGTTACTGAGATATGGATTTTTATATGGAGGCAAACAAATGTGAATGCACTATAGCATTGGTTCTCAACCGGTGGGGAATTTCCCCCCCCCCCCCGGGGGAAATTTTAGGGTTTACAAGGGGGGGGGGGGGATGAAGACCATTTCAAGATCGCGTTAATACAAGAACCGATTACTTGATATTGTTTTTCCCTTCATACTTTACAGTTATTTACGTCTCATCCTTCTAACATTCATTTTATAAAGTAAGTAGACCCACAAATCATGTTTTTATGTGGATGTCTAGACTTGTTTTAGTATATGCTATTAAATTTACCTTCCATTTTTACGTATACTGTGTAGAGGTGGGGGATTTTTAGATAGGGAATATGAAAGGGGGGGGGGGGAATGACGTTCTGAAAATATGGTGAAGGGGGGCATGGGCCAAAAAAGGTTGAGAACCACTGCACTATAGTTTTCCATATTGGCTATACTCCTCGCCATCACGCGAAACCCACTGCGACTTCTGAGGTACTTGACATTTACATCACTGAGTTAAGAACGAGATGTCAACATTTTAGTCCAACTGACCGATGTAGGGGTTGAACCCGCTAACTCGGCATCAGCACACTGGAAGTTTACGAGCGAGCTCTCTCAGCCATGTCGATCTCCGTCGTACACTCTTGAGCGTCATTTGGCTAACGCTGTTGTGGCCGGACTGTCCACTTGTGTCGTCTATCTCTGTATTTCCCTGGAACTCGCCACATTCCCACCCAGATGTCCAATATGTGGAGCTGGATATCAATGTGAGAAACCATCTAAAGAAGAAATTAGAAACGCTGTCAGTCTCATGAAAGATGGGAATGCTACTGGTCTAGATGGTATCACGAAAGACTCTTTGAAATCCAGTGTAAACGCTTGTAACTAAATTACTGCACACATTAGGTGAGTCTGTGGGAGTCGAAGAAAAACAAATATACCGGTGAGAAGGGTATCAGTGAAAAATGTAAAAGAAAATGTATAAGTTATATAAAAATAACGTTTACCCATAGTTCATGTGAACAAATTCACCACATTTACTGTGGAGATATAAAGACAGGCCAGAGAGAAATAACTAAGAAAAAATAAACAGGCAGGCTTCCGACCAAACAGAGCATGCACGGATCAGATAACCACATTACACATAATACCAGAACAAAGCATTGCAATGAATTAACCCTTTATATTGGATTTGCTGACCGTGAAAAGGTCTTTGACAGCATCGATAGGGAATTCCTTTGGATATTCTGGAGGGACAATGGGATACCACAAAAGATCATTAACTGATTGAAGGCAAGTTTAAAGGCATTTATCATGAGAATTAGGTGTATAGATGAGTAATATGGTGAGGCCAGGATAAGAAATGTAGAAGATGGCAAAAGATAGGCTTGGCATGAGGTCGTTGAATATCTATACTCTTTTAAGGAGAGAAAAGCTGAAAAAGGAGAAGGATGATATTGATGATGATGATAATAGTGATGATGATGATAATAATAATAATAATAATAATAATAATAATAATAATAATAAGAAGGAGAAGAAGAAGAAGAAGAAGAAGAAGAAGCAGAAGTAGAAGAAGAAGAAGCAGAAGTAGAAGAAGAAGAAGAAAGCATTACACGTCTTTACCTCTATGGTTTCTCCTTTGTGTTGGTATCTGCATCTTACCTATTAGTATCCCCCTCACTCTCTACTCATTCCCCTCCTCCTTTTCCTCCTCCTCCTCCCCCTCCTCCTCCTCCTCCTTCTCTCCTACATCTTCTTCTCATTGGGAGCCTCCATTTCTAAGTGGTTACACCGCTCTCCGATGGCTGTGTGATTGATTCCGGGCTACGACATTCGGTTCCCTAGTGCATTTTTCTAGGAGACTCCTGGGGTCGTCACTGGAGCTAAGGATGTTTCTTCTTCTTCTTCTTCTTCTTCTTCTTCTTCTTCTTCTTCTTCTTCTTCTTCTTCTTCTCCTGCTCCTCCTCTTCTACTTCTTCTTCTTCTCTTCTCTTCTTCTTATTCTTCTTCTCTTCCTTCTTCTTCTTCTTCTTCTTCTTCTTCTTCTTCTTCTTCTTCTTCTTCTTCTTCTTCTTCTTCTTCTTCTTCTTCTTCTTGTGCCTTGTCTGGAGCAGACATTGGCGATCATAACCCTGCCACCCGCTCTTTTAAACAGTCTGCTTACAATAAATCACCTCCATCCTTCATTAATTGATGTTCACCGACGTACATTTTCTGTTTTTCTTTTCCCATTTCCGTCTTCGTCTCTTCATCATTTCGTTTTCCTTATTTAAAATTTTCTTGTTTTTATTTACATTTTCGTTTTATTTTTTTAAATAAAATCCTCTTCTGTCTTTTTAACTTGAACAGCCATTAAGTTGCCATTTAGTGAAGATATTAGGCTCTGACAGTCTGCAGAGGCAACGGCCATAATTCAAGGACTTTGCTTTTGGGTCGATAGAAACAGCGAAAAGCTGAAAACGGGTCTGATTTGGAAAGCACTTAAGAGGTGCTAGAGGAATGAAAAGGAGTGGACGAGGAGGATGGTAAAAGAAGGAGGGAAAATACCGTGTATAAAGCTGTGGGAAAATGGGAGAGTGACAGAAGGGGGCGGAAAACGCGCGGTTGCCATGGCTGTTTTCATTTGCCTGGTAAGCGTTGAGGGGAAAACTCGGCGGTTGTTGATAATTCTGAATTGCGACCAAGGTGGTTGAGTGGAGTGTTTCAGTGTTGGCCGGCAGATGACTTCAAATGTGGCAGAGTTCTCTCGTTTTGACTGTCAGCATTTCGTACGTTTGAGCGGCCGTCTGGTGCTGTTTAGTTGTAGTTTGTGTACATACATACATAAAGACACACACATATACACACGTACGTGCCTTGGTGAGTGTGTACGTACGTATGTTACGCACGTACGGGCTTGCATGTGTACGTTCTTACGTACAAACATACGTACAAACATACATACAAACATTACCTATCTGTCTGTCTGTCTGTCCGTCTGTCTGTCTGTCCGTCCGTCAGTGCGCACGTCTGTATATCTCTCTGTTTATCTGTTTGTATATGTCTATCCGTCTGTCTGTCGGCCTGTCTGTCTATCAATCGATTCATTGCTCTACCAACCCACCCACCCATCCATCTACCTGTCTGCCTGCCCTTATCTCTACATACCTACCTGCCTGCCTACCTGTTTGTCCATCTGTCTGTCTGTCTATCCATCTCTCTACATGCGTGTCTGTCTGTCTGTCTGTCTGTCTGTCTGTCTGTCTGTCTGCCTGCCTGCCTGCCTGCCTGCCTGCCTGCCTGCCTGTCTGTCTGTCTGTCTGTCTGTCTGTCTGTAACATCGACAAAACCAAATCCATGCTAATAACGACCAGACAAAAACTACAGACACTAGCAATAACTGAAGCACCGCTCAAACTCCGCATAGGCACGTTACCTATAGTTAATGTGAATGAACATAAAACACTAGGTCTTTTAATTGACAGCCATTTGAGCTGGAGCTCTCATGTTCACGCTCTTATCAAGAAAATAGCCTAAAAGGTTTACCAACTTGCTAAAATCCAGCACTTCCTGGACGAAAGCACACGAAAAATATTCTTTACATGCTATGTCCAATCACATCTCGATTACTGTTCCACAGTTTGGGATGGTTGCCCTAAATCTAATTTAAAACGACTATGTTCTCTACAAAACTGCGCTATACGTCTGGTTTCTGGCATAAAGCACGTTGAAAGTAATAATTTTTACAGTCATCTAAGACTTCAACCACTTCGAAAGCGCTTCCTTTTTAACAAAGCCAAATTAGTGAATAAAATTATATCTCATACCCCAGAGTATCTTCTACCGCTGATTCAATCTGATGCAATGAACAGCAGGCGCCTAAATTTGTTACATGTCCCAAAGCCTAGATTGGACCTATACAAAACATGTTTCGCCTATTCTGGTGCTCACTTATGGAATGATCTTCCTCCAGATCTGAAAACTCCAATGAGTCCCTACACAATTAACCAAAAAACTCTTTCAATACTTAATCCATACCGACTATGTCACCATAATTCATTTACTGGTATAATTGATCAGTATAATTGTTCATTATAATTGTTTAACTATAATTGTTCACTATATATGTGTGTGCGTGTGGGAGAGAGAGAGAGAGAGAGAGAGAGAGAGAGAGAGAGAGAGAGAGAGATAGATAGATAGATAGATAGAGAGAGATAGATAGAGAGAGAGAGAGAAAGTGGGTGTCAGAGAGAGTGAGAGAGTGAATGTGTGTGTGCGCACGTGCGTGCGTGTGTGTGGAGAGAGTGATTGAGCGAGAAATGGTGAGGGAATGTGTCATTGCATGCATGCGTTCGTGTATTTGTGAGAGTGAGTGAGGGAGTATGTGCGTGCGTGCGTTCATGCGTATGTGTATGTGTGAGAGAGTGTGATTGAGAGAGTGAGTGTTTGTGTGAAGGATTGTGTGTGTGTGTGTGTGTGTGTGAGAGAGAGAGAGAGTAAGTGAGTCAATGAGTGAGGAGTGAATGAGTGTGAGAGCGAGTGTGTGTGAGTGAGTGAATGAGTGTTAGAGTGTGTTTGTGTGTGTGTGTGCAAGAGAGAGAGAGAGAAAGAGAGAGAGAGAGAGAGAAAGAGAGAGAGAGAGAGAGAGAGAGAGAGAGAGAGAGAGAGAGAGAGAGAGAGAGAGAGAGAGAGAGAGAGAGAGAGAGAGAGAGTTGAGCAGACGCATGTCATGTAACACACGAATTCATGTTTGTGTATTCTCATCTGTCATATTATCAGTTGACTACCATTTGATATCATGTATAATATAAACTTATGTACATTACTACAGTAGTTTGAGTGAGATAGTCAGTGAGTGTTAATGAGAGACAGAATGAGTGAGTGTGAGAGTCAATGTGTGTGTGTGTGTGTGTGTGTGTGTGTGTGTGTCTGTCTGTGTGTGTGTGTGTGTGCCTGTCTCTGTTTGTGTTTCTGTGTGTGGGAGCATCACTATTTTTTACGTCACACACTGTATATGTACACATTTTTCTCCATGTTTAACATTTTTATGAGACTGCTCACGACAATTGTCAGTGTATGTGTGAGTAAAGTGTGGGAATTTGTTCATACTAGTTTCAATGCTCACGTGAGGCATTATGTATGTGTCTAGATGTGAGGATGTGTGAGTGTGTGTGGAGGATGTGTGTGAGTGTGGGGATATGTTTCTGTGGGGGATGTGTGGGTGGGCGTATGCGTTTGGATGTATGGGTGGGTGGAGATGTGTGGATGGTTTGGGGGAAGTATGTGTGGATGGCGGGTTGTGTGAGTAGGGGATGTGTGTGGGTGGATTGGGGATGTAAGGGTAGGGTGGGGAGAAGTGCATGGTGTGTGGGTTTGGGATATATGTATGGTGTGTTGGTGGGGGTGTGTGCATGGTGTGTGGGGGTATGTTTGTGGTGGGTGGGTGGATGGTTTGGAGGAAGTTTGTGTGGATGGCGGGGTTGTGTGAGTAGGGGATGTGTGTGGGTGGATTGGGGATGTAACGGTGGGTGGGGAGAAATGCATGGTGTGTGGGTTTGGGATATATGTATGGTGTGTTGGTGGGGGTGTGTGCATGGTGTGTGGGTGTATGTTTGTGGTGGGTGGGTGAGGATATGTGTTTGGGTGGGGGATATTGTGTGGGTGGGGGATGTGTGTGATTGGTGCATGGAATGTGTTTATGGGTGGGGAATATGTGTGGGTGAGTAGGGGATGTGTGGTGGTTGGGGGAAGTATGTGTGGGTGGTGTGGGTGGGGGATGTGTGCGTGGATAAGGAATGTGTGGTGGAGTGTGTGAGTGGCTTAAGGATGTGTAGGTGGGTGAGGGATGTGTATGTGTCGGGGCGGGATGCGTGAGTGGGTGGAGGATGTGTGTGGGTGGGGATACGTGTGATCGAAAGGTGTGGTTGAGGGTGGGTGGTTGGGGGTGTGTGGGTGCCTAGTGGAGGATGTGTGGGTGAGTGAGTGAATGCGTGATGGTGGATTGGTGGAGAATGTGTGTGTGAGTGAGGAGAGGTGTGTGGTGTGTTGGTTGGGGATATGTGTGTGGTGTGTGGGTAGGGGATGTGTGTGTGTGGGTGGGGGATTTGTGTGATGTGTGGGTGGGGGTATGTGCGGGGAGGGTGGGTGAGGGTATCTGTGTGGGTGTGGGTGGGGATATTGTGTGGTGCAGATGTCAGTTGGTGGGTGTGTGTGTATGGTTTGGGGATATGTGAGTGGATGTGCGATGTGTGGGTGGGGGATGTGTGTGCGTGGGATGGGAATATGTGGTCGATGGAGGTGTGGTTGGGGGATGGGTGGTTGGAGGTGTGGGTGGGGAGAGGATGTGTGGGTTGGGGGATGGGTGTGTGGGTTAGGATGTGTATATGGGTGGGTGCGGGATGTGTGGGTTGGTGAGGGATGTTTGTGTGGGTAGGCGAGTGTGTGTGGCTTGGCGGAACAGGTGAGGGCAGTGTGTGTGGTGAGGGGATGTGCGGGAGTGAAATGGGTCGGTTGGTTGAGTATGTAGTGTCCCTGGGTCTGTGTGTGGGTGTGTGGGGGTGGGTGTGTGGGTGGGGTGATGTGTGGGTGAGGTGATGTTTGGGTAGGTGGGAGATGGGCCTCATAACATGGTAATTTGCCTTGTTTATATTTACAACAGGCTCAAAGACCCCTCTGCTATACACCGCAAGGCACTATATTGGCAGTAAATGACAGTATGTGTACAACATTCATTTCACAATGTTTTTTTTCTTCCTATGTGAATGCATAATTACTCTTGATGGACGAAAGATGAGTGATTGGAAGGGCCGAATTTGTGACCCTTTTAAAATAAAGTTGATTTAATTTGATTTGATTTCCATTTATCTACCTGATGTCTATCTGTCTGTCCATTTCTCTACCTGATGCCAGTCTGTCTGTCTGTCTGTCTGTCTGTCTGTCTGTCTGTCTGTCTGTCTGTCTGTCTGTCTGTCTGTCTGTCTGTCCATTTCTCTACCTGATGCCAATCTAGCTGTCTGTCTGTCTTTCTTTCTGATCGCCCCGCTCTTATTCATCCAATTGGTTATTCTGCCTTTGCCTCTTTTCTGTATACTTTCGTAACATGTGCTCTATACATTTATATGCGAAAAATTAGGACGCTGCGTGGTCTCGAGGTATGGTGTCCGCCTCGAGTGCTGGAGGTCCCGGGTTCAAGACCCAGTGAGGACCGGGATTTTTTTTCACCTGGACTTCTAGTAATACAATTTCCCATGGTCTCTGGGTAGTGAGATCGGACGCCCGTGTGTATTGTTGCGCACGTAAAAATCCCTTGACAGTTGGAAACAGAAAAAGAGTAGCCTAACGGCGCTTCCCGGGCAAAATTTCAAGTTAAAAATATACCCAAAGTATTTCAGGATCCTCGCCGGTGCTACGGAGTTCGTGCACTGAGCTGAGTTTCTCTAGACTGAGGTTTGATTTAGGAGGAGAACGGAGCACTTATGGGTTACACCCGTGTGCCATGATGTTGATCCATCGACTAAACTAAACTAAACTATATGCGAAAAATGCGAAAATGAATTGAGCACGTCACCCCACAATATTTCAGCACAATGCATACGATGTTCAATCACTTCGCATTTTTGTTGTTGCGACAGTATTACTTTGCACTTATATCTTCCGACGCATACCCAACTCCGGTGTTCCAGCACACTTGTTTGAGAGTCCCTGTAAAGACCAGGGATAAAGAAATGGGCACATTCCGGGATTAGATGGTTCGACGGGGACGTATCAACAGCCTCTGAGACCTGTTCACACGTTGCATTCTAACACACACTGACACATGGGGGAAATTTTTGGTCGCTGTTTGTTCCTTGTCCGGGTTGTGTGTGGAATCTTCTAGAAATTGTAAGAACACGCGGGTTACGTTAATATAGAGCAGGTTGCTGGCGGGGGTTTCTGTGAATGTTCCGTTGACTGGTTATTGCATGAGAGTTTGTGAGAAGTGGATTAGATAGGCAGTCACCTGTGGTATAGGAATTTGTTGAGGAGTGGAACAGATAGTCACTTGTGGTATAGGAATTTGTTGAGGAGTGGAACAGATAGTCACTTGTGGTATAGGAATTTGTTGAGGAGTGGAACAGATAGTCACTTGTGGTATAGGAATTTGTTGAGGAGTGGAACAGATAGTCAGTAACCTGTGGTATAGGAGTTTGTTGAGGACTGGAACAGATAGTCAGTCACTTGTGGTATAGGAATTTGTAGAGTGGAACAGATAGTCAGTAACCTTGGTATAGGAATTTGTTGAGGAGTGGAACAGATAGTCAGTCACTTGTGGTATAGGAATTTGTTGAGGAGTGGAACAGATAGTCACTTGTGGTATAGGAATTTGTTGAGGAGTGGAACAGATAGTCAGTAACCTGAGGTATAGGAGTTTGTTGAGGACTGGAACAGATAGTCAGTCACTTGTGGTATAGGAATTTGTAGAGTGGAACAGATAGTCAGTAACCTGTGGTATAGGAATTTGTTGAGGAGTGGAACAGATAGTCAGTCACTTGTAGTATAAGAATTTGTTGAGGAGTGGAACAGATAGTCAGTCACTTGTGGTATAGGAGTTTGTTGAGGAGTGCAACAGATAGTCACTTGTGGTATAGGAATTTGTTGAGGAGTGGAACAGATAGTCAGTAACCTGTGGTATAGGAATTTGTTGAGGAGTGGAACAGATAGTCAGTCACTTGTAGTATAAGAATTTGTTGAGGAGTGGAACAGATAGTCAGTCACTTGTAGTATAAGAATTTGTTGAGGAGTGGAACAGATAGTCAGTCACTTGTGGTATAGGAGTTTATTGAGGAGTGGAACAGATAGTCACTTGTGGTATAGGAGTTATTTGAGGAGTGGAACATATAGTCACATGTGGTATAGGAGTTTATTGAGGAGTGGAACAGATAGTCACTTGTGGTATAGGAGTTTGTTGAGGAGTGGAACAGATAGTCGGTCACTTGTGGTATAGGAGTTTATTGAGGAGTGGAACAGATAGTCACTTGTGGTATAAGAGTTTATTGAGGAGTGGAACAGATAGTCAGTCACTTGTGGTATAGGAGTTTGTTGAGGAATGGAACAGATAGTCAGTCACTTGTGGTATAGGAGTTTGTTGAGGAGTGGAACAGATAGTCAGTCACTTGTGGTACAGGAGTTTGTTGAGGAGTGGAACAGATAGTCACTTGTGGTGTAGGAGTTTGTTGAGGAGTGGAACAGATAGTCAGTCACTTGTGGTATAGGAGTTTGTTGAGGAGTGGAACAGATAGTCACTTGTGGTATAGGAGTTTTTTGAGGAGTGGAACAGATAGTCAGTCACTTGTTGATAGGAGTTTGTTGAGGAATAGGATAGAAAATCATTTGTGTGGCATTGAAATTTATTGAGTGGGGCTGATGGCCATTTGTTGTTGTATAGGAATTTGATGAGGAGTGGGGCAGATAGTCACTTGAGGTATAGGAGTTTGGTGAGGAGTGGGACACATAGTCTTTTTTTAGTGGTATATTATTTTGTAGAGGAGTGGGACAGAAAGTGAATTTTTGTGGTATATTATTTTGATCAGGCGTTGGACAGATAGGCATTTGTTGTGATATATTATTTTGTTGAGGAGTGGGTCAGATAATCATTTGTTGTGGTATACTATTTTGTAGAGGTGCGGGACAGAAAGCCATTTATTGCTGTATATTATTTTGTTGAGGTGCGGGACAGAAAGCCATTTATTGCTGTATATTATTTTGTTGAGGAGTGGCACAGAAAGTAATTTATTGTGGTATATTATTTTGCTGAGGAGTGGGACAGATTGACACTTAGTCCCACAGACCTCAGGCTTACCATGGACAGGCTGACGGGCGAAAGGACAAACAGTTAGACAGGCACTTGTGCAGACAGTCCGACAGACAGAAAGGTAGATAAACAGACAGGTAAGTAGACAGACATGCAGATAGAGGAATGGACGGAGAGACATACAGACAGACAAATAGGGAGAAAGACAGACAGACAGACAGACAGACAGACAGACAGACAGACAGACAGACAGACAGACAGACAGACAGACAGACAGACAGACAGACAGATAGATAGATAGATAGATAGATAGATAGATAGATAGATAGATAGATAGATAGATAGATAGATAGAACAAACAGACTTTATTTTCAAAGGGTAACAAATTGGGCACGCAGGCCCGTCTTACATTCGGCCCTTCCAATCACTCATCTTTCTTTCATCAACAGTGCATAGGAAAAACCATTGTCACATGAATTTTGTAAACATAAATAATGCATATTACTATGTTATGAGACACATCCACCACCCACCCACACATCCCCCATTCACTACTACTCCCCCACCAACCACACACATAATCCACACACACATACATTCCCCCACCCATCCACCACATCCCTACACCTACACATCTCCCCACCCACACACACCTCTCACCCACCACACATCCCATCCACCCACACCCCAGGCACATATACATTCCCCAACCCACACATCCCCCACTCACACACATCCACCCACCTACACACGTCCCCCCACCCACTCACATATCCTCTACCTGTCCCATTATCCACCAACAATCACTCACCCACATATCCTCCTCCAAACACCTCCAATCACCCAGCCAAACACACAATCCTCGACCACAGACAGACAGATAGATAGATAGACAGACAGACAGACAGACAGACAGACAGACAGATAGATAGATAGATAGATAGATAGATAGATAGATAGATAGATAGATAGATAGATAGATAGATAGATAGATAGATAGATAGATAGATCGATCGAACGAACGAACGAAAATCTTTATTTTCAAAGGGTTAAGAATTGGACACGCAGGCCCGTTTGACATTCTGCCCTTCTTATCTATTTCCTCTCATACATTCTTTCATTCAACATCACTTTTGAAGCAATTCTTTGACAACAAAAGAACAATAAGCATTAAAACACATGAAAAATAATCAATAGTACATGACTCGTTGAGGCAATGTTTAACATGGGCATCATAAATACATTTGCATGCGGTTTGCATGACTCCAGTTAACTACACTATTTATTTCCTGTTGCAAGGATAATTCTAGCACATTACGATCAATAGCGTTTGTATATACTGTGCAGTCGTCTGCAAATAAATCGCAGGACAATGACAGATATAAGGGAAGATCATTTATATAAATGGCAAATAACAAAGGGCCAAGTATAGACCCCTGAGTTACTCCAATATTAATGGTAATAGCTTGGGATAGATATTTATTGTGTGATACTACTTGTTTTCTGTTTAATAAGAATGAGTTTATTAATGTCACTATATTAAAGCTTACTTTCATTGTTTCTAGTTTTTTAATTAGGATAGTATGATCTATCATATCGAATGCTCTTTTAAAGTCTATAAACATCGTTCCACATAGAGTATTGTTGTTAATACTCTGATGCCAGTTTTCTATCATGTTTGTTAGGGCCATGTGGCAGGAATATTTTGGCTGAAATCCTGACTGACTGTCAGCTATTAGTTTGTGGCGAACTAAGTGCTCTAGTGTTGTTTTGTGGATGTGCTTTTCTAACGGTTTGGATAAAGAGGATAATATGGAAATTGGCCTATAATTACTCATGATACAATCGTCTAATGAACCAGCTTTTAAATGAGGATACACTTTAGCGATTTTAAAGGCTGATGGGAAGTGACCTTTGGTGAGACATTGATTGTATATAAAAGTTAGCGACTCGCAGGTCGCCGGTGCAGCATAGCGAAGGATCCTTTTACTGATTCCATCTAGTCCTGATGAGTTATTGTTTTTTAGGCTACTGAGATGAGTAAATATTTCAGTGGTCGTCATTAGCGGTATGTTTGTGGGAATGTCTCCATAGCATTTGCTCTCACAGAATGATGATAATAAAGATATGTCATGAAGCACATCTGGTATTGCGGCCTTCAGTTGGTTTATGTCAGACTGAAAGAGACTACTGAATTGATCACATGTAACCTGATTTGATGGTAACGATTGTGATGATTTGTGTTTGTTTGTCAAGGTATTAATTGCTTTCATATATCTTTAGTGTTGGTTTTATCTATTATTAAGTTCTTAAAATAGTTTTTCTTTTCCTTTCGAATAACATATTGAACTTTGTTTCTCAGACTACGGTACATAGTTAGATCTCTATTTTTATGTGCCCTGTCCTGGTCTCTCATAAGTTCAACTATCTCCTGTGTGATCAACGGGGGCTTAGTGTGATGTTTAACACGAACCTCCTTAAATGGAACATGCTTATCAAATACGCTTAGAAAGGTCTTCACCCAGTGGTCCAGAGCATCATCTGGGCCAGGAAGCTGGTAAACATAGTCCAGAGATGAGTTGAGCAAGTCTTGTAAGAAGGCATCTTGATTGAATGTTTTGTAATTTCTATATTTTATACTTATATGTTTGTGTTTGGGAGCTTTGGTACCTCTTTTCGACCACGTGCAACATACTGGGTAGTGATCGCTCATTGCATTAATAGGTACAGTACATTCTGTGATGTTGTCAGCACACGTAGTATAGATATGATCTATAAGTGTTGCAGATGAATGTGGGATAATAAATGAGAATACCATATGAAATGGACTGAGATTGTGTCTAGGGGAAATAATCAATAGGTCCATCAGGTTCGCCGCATAAAGGCAGTTGATCGAGACATTTTATTTCCCAAAAAGACTCCAGGAATAGAGTAGTTATTGGCTCTATTGAAGTAAGACTGGGGTTATGGTCAGATAGACTCCACCCACTTTACAAGATAAACTATCCTTCCTGAAGAATATAACAGAGAATAGGTCACTTAACCACAGATCTCTATCAAGTTGTTATTCTTGGATAAAATATCTGAGACTGTGTGTTGGTCGACCTCCCACTGGATTCTCTGCACATATACAAATACAGTAGCACAGTTCTCTACAACAACAAACAGTGTAACATTGGTCACTAGACAATGAAAACTCTCCTGACGAACATATATGTTTATTGCCAGACTCTCATAATCTGGAAGTACAAGACTCTGTCTCCACTACAATCTATCAAAACATCAAACAACAAATACATTCTCTAGTAATGCATTCAATTCTAATCTAACAACTCCCTCCTCCTCTTCTCTTCCCTGCACCTAAAAACCAATCATAGATCAGGGATCTGACTGTTGATGGTATCCTTATTGTAACTCAGTTCTTGAAGTCACCAATATTCAAAATCAGGAGAATGTAGATTCACTCCACACAGGGCTTCTCTACACTGTCTTTATTCTCCCACAACAACAGTTCTATGACGACACTTCTACTGTTCTACCCTGAAATAGATGGGCTCCTCCCATCCTAACTTGACCAAACACCACAATGTGCCACTGAGGAAAAACAAGGTTCTCTGGATACTGAACACGGTAATGGGGATACGGCTCATTGACGTGGATAAAATACAGTCATAATTGACCAACCAAAGGAACTGTCCTCAATTGTCCCTTCTATAAAAATGATGATGGTGTGACTGAGTCTGGACTACTCGATCTGGCATTGGTCTTGAGAGGAAAATATGTCTGCATAAAATAGGGATTTCACCCCTTGGTATTAATGTCCATCATTCTGGAAAAGTTGATGCACGGACTCTCAACGACGTACTGGGGTTGTTGGTGAAAGAAGGACTCTCCCTGAGCATGGGTCATAGCTAGTTAAACCTCTCTAGGCGATCTCCCGAAGATTGTAAGACTTACATGCTTCATCGTTGACAAAGACGAAATCTCAAATGTCTCAGTACGACATTTAAACAAACCGGAGAACCGTAGCTGGGTTCATATCTAAGTCAAATTATGATGACCTCTCCTAAGGAAAGTACCATCCCATCCGTGACTTCGGCAAACCTATAACTTCCATGGTGCACCAGGAAGAATAAGAAGCCCCTCGCCCAACATTCTGGAACGAATAAAGCACAGACTCTCAACAAAGTCGCTGGGGTCTCCAGCGAACGAAGAACTCTCTATAAGTTGGTGTCATAGCTGGCTGAACATCGTTAGGCGGCCTCCCGTGAAATAAATGGGTAACATGCTTCGTCCAAAGAAAAAGATGCATCCACAATATCGCAGTGGGACATTGTAACAACGGGAGGATCCGTACTGGTTTCTTAGTTCACTCCATTGCATATGACTGCTTCACATCGAGAGTAACATCCAGTCCGTAAGCTGTTGCAGACTATAACCTCCCTGATATTACAGGCAGATTATTAGTGTCATCTCTCGTCAGACGCCAGTTATGAGTAGTTGAAGCTTTTCAATAGCCCTTGGCTAAATTGATGTCACCAGAGGTGCCACACCCAAAGAAAAAGGAGATAACTCCGTCTGGAGTTTCTCACTGTTGCTAGAAGAAAAATAGGGGATTACTTCCCCCGCCTCCGATTCTTGGAAAAAATGCCGCTGGCCAGGAGTACTGAGTGGCGCATACTCTGTATATTAAAGCCAATAGTTGTTGACTCAGCTAAAATCAGCCAAGATCCAACCAAGATGTTTTAGACTCCAAGATGTCCCATGCCTGCCTCAATGCCTGCGAATCAAAAGTGACAAGCTATGAATATACTAGCCCATTATGCAGGTTCATAAGAGTCACAGAGACAACAATTAGACATATAGTCCGAGGACAATCAGCATATCATAAGTGGGGTATCACCTGTGGGCCTGTAACGTATGGGTCTATTTGGCGGGAAGGTGGGGCTGGTAATCTGAACACTCTACCAACCTCACGCTTCTACCTATACAACAAACAGGACCTCACAGATACCAAATGGAGATATATTCTCACACATAAAAACACTCCTCTCTATATGGGAGGACAACAATCTGTTATAGAACATGACCGGGGGGGGGGGTGTGACTAAGGTCGGAGTTGTGGAAATATTGGCTCCAATGTCTTGTTATTTTGGCAAGCACACTGCACGATTTACGGCAGGTAAAAATGAGTATTTAGGTATGTGAACCGTTCTCATAAATATAATTGAGCCACTGACATACCAGATCCACCAAATCCGACAAAAGCAATGGGGGTCTTATCTAACTGTGTCCCCAGGCTGTCATACACACAAAATATATGTTCCGTCCCCGGCATATTCTGTACACAGATAAAGTAAAGATTCACACACACAAGATATATATGCGTACACGATCTGAATCTTTACAAAGGCATTATGTAACACCTGAATACTTTACCAAGAGTCCGGTAAAGATAGGCTCTTCCCTAGATGAGAGTGAACCAAAAGTGAAGATAGATTGAACTCTGCAGACACGGTACAAAATTTACAGAGACATCAAACTCTTCGAAAGAAGATGAAGCAGTAATCATAGCATGATAAGAATTATAAGCATAGGAATATAGGACAGTTGTATTGACGTTCAAATCTCAAGCTGTCTTTCCTACAGAAGTAACGGTGCCGTAGCAAACTCCGCCCAAAAGACATAGATGACATGTAGTCTTCTTCTCATATCAAACAAAGATTGTATTAACTTTCTAACACAAATCTTATCATTCAAAAAAAAAAAACATATGCATGCTCACCAATTCAACATAAAGGAAAAATGGGCCCCCAATGGCCTACACCCTCCCGGAATAAACTCACATCTACATTGTTGGGGCTTCCAGACTCAAGTGACTATGTCTGGTCCCGCCTGGGAGTTTTACCAAACTATTCCATTCTATTTGGAGCTACTGGCACATTCCTCCCCTCGTTCTGAACGATGTTATGTGCGCTAAGCATTACCATATAAGGCAACCGCCAGTCCCCCACACGTGAAATTCTCTTTTCCCAGAAAAGATATTTATAATCGTCTGCAAGCTGGAGTAAACTGGGACATTATGTCACAATGAATTTGTTATTCTAGTGGCTTGTTTGACTAACTGTTGGAAGTTATATGACTCAATTATGTTTTCCCATGTTTTGTTTGATTTTTTTATGTCTATGTTGAAGTCGCCTAGCAGTATTATTTCTCTAGCATTACTAAAGACTACATCCATCATAGTGGTGAATTTTTCATACCAGATATTTCCTGCACTGGGGTTTCGATAAAGATAGCTAACTACTAGGGGTATGCGATTTTGAAGCTTAACCTTAAGCCATACACACTCAATCTCACAGGTTTCAAAATCTAGCCTACGGTGGGCGTTAAGCGAGTTAGAAATATAAACTGCAATACCCGTCTCTTGTTTCTGATAGGGATCTCTTCTAATGGTTTTAAAGCCTCTGATAGCGATGTCATCATCTGAAATGTTGCTATTTAATCGGCTTTCGCTAACGCCGAAATGTGAAAATTTTGATTAATTATAAGTGATATTTCAGGCAGCTACCCTAATAGATACCCTAATAGATATTCTGAGCCCATTATTACTGAGCCAGTGTTCGTACTTATTAGACATTTTAACAATGCGTAATCATGAATATTTTAAAACACAAAATGAATACAACTTACGTCCTTTATAACAAATGCACACTCTAAAGTACAGAGAAACAGTAATATCTCTATCAATATAAACACACACACACACACACACACACACACACACACACACACACACACACACACACACACACACACACACACACACACACAATAGTATAAAGATAAGTAAGGATGATCAGTGAAGACCCCCTCACTCAGAGTATAAACGCGATAAAAAGTATTATAAACGATATCTAAGTGTCAATCTCTGTGACTTCAATACGAGTCAATGCTTACAGCCACGTACAATCTAATACGTTGCTATATGAATCAATAACCAAGTATGCGCATAAACTTTCTAGGAAAGGCTCTTTCTTGTACCGAGATCCGGTGTTGTTTTGTGCTGAATTGCTAGTAAATACCAGGCTGTGTTGGTCCTTGGTACAGCGACATCATAAATGCCTGCCGAAGTGAAACTGGGCTAAACCGTGGCAGGTATAACAACTCTGGGTTACAATGGAATGGATACTGTTGATTTCTCACAGGTGTGTAACGACTTCCAACTACAGGCTCTGATTCGTGGCTAACAGGAGGCTGTGGTGGCACGTTGTTCTTACTACTGGATTGATCCTTGCTGTGGTGAAGAGGGAACGTATCTTCATAATTATCACCCTCCTGTGTGAAAGAGGGCGAATTGTACGGATTTGGTGTGGTGGAAATGTTCCGTCTGGCTTGGATATCAGGTGCCGTGGTTATGAGTGATCTGCTCTCTCCTGGCCTATTGGTACTTGAGGTGGCGGCAGTATGTCGTCTGGCTTGAGTTTGAGTTGGTGTAGCTAAAAGTGTCCTAAGCGATCCAGTATTGGATGTAGGTTGTGTACGTTCAGGGTATTTAATATTTTTAGCGAGCAAGCTGGTGCCCAATGTAGACAAATGTACTTGATCCTTATAAAGTCGCTTTCTAGGTGCTCCAGACTAAGAAGTAACCTCCGGTGTGTTGTTGATGAACTGTATGTTGTTGTGAGAACAAAACTTCTGCAATATGTTGTTATTTATGTCAGCTAGACGACGCTGGAATCCATAACTTGGTGATATGATGGAGGAGAAGAAAATGGATGAGTTAGGAAAAGTGTGACGTAATCCGTTCAAAAGCGCCAGCAGTTGAGATGTTGTGATTTGCTAGTTGTTCATGGTGTGATTGATACAAATATGAACGCTTGCCTTTTTTACGTTAAGATTTACAGCCAACCTCCTAATCTTGTCTATTAGCCGGTCAACACCAGCCCCAGGCAATGGAATTATGGAAACAATGTCTTTGTCTGTAGTAGCCATTCGGTCGCTGTATAGACCTTTCATTAGAGAGTCGCCTATTATAATGTGTGTACAGTCGGGTCGTGCTGTCTGCACATTTTGGTTGTCAGTACGCCTTGTTCGTTGTTTCTCCCATTTAGCAGCAGTCTGTACGTCTCCATGTGACTCTCCCTGTGTTTCCTGGAGGCGTATGTTGTCTGTTGGCAGTGCACTATAGCACTGTGTGGGTAGCGGGGGTAGGGGTACACCCTATCAAATGAGAAGTAAGGTGCCTCCTTCCCTCCGCTAGCCTACGGGACACCCTTGGGCAAGGTGGAGTACCCGTTTAGTCCCCCTCCAACAGGGTAACGTGAAGCCATGGGAGTAGGTGGTGGATTGGACTTGGGAGCAGCTGACAGATAGTTGTTGGTTATGGTTTCAAGTCGGTGACGGTGGACAGAGGACCTCTCAGTAGAGACAATGGCTACGGTCATCCGATCAGTATGGTCACTGCCAGGCAGGAAGAATGTTAGACTTCCCTCCTTATTGATTCCCGGGCAGAGGAGGCTCGTCAGCCTTGGTTGGTATCTCTTCTAAGAGAAGGAACTCTAAATCTCAAACCTCCGCTGCCTTGCGGTATACCCATATGGGAAAGGCTTCGGGAGTAAACCCTGAGGACAAATCCGGAGATGGAGTCCCTAAGGCAGTTCCATGTTGTAAACAACATAGTTCTTGCAACTCCTGCGACGGCACCGATGCCAAGTTGCTGCCTTTCCCTTGGTCAACATCGGCGACGTAGAGAGGGGGAACCTGCTACTGGGCAACAGCTGGTTCTCCGATTTCCATTGCCCAGGCTTGTGCCCTGAAGAGGTCACTTCAGCACCGTGTAAAGCGGTGACACAACACGGGAAGCAGCATTTGCCTGTTATAAGTCTTAATGCTCGATTGGCGTAGAGCAAGGCGCCAGGGGCTACTTCCGACGGTGGGAGAGATCATCGTATCTCACTAGACAGCTACCGCCCGCCTAAGCTGGGCATCCCCCAGTTAATAAGGTGTTGTCTCGCCACGGTTCATCTGCTCCTGAGGGTGTGTGGAGCTTAGGGGAAAATCCTGACACATGGACCGCAATCTATACACCTAGCAGCAAGTAAAAAACAAAACAACCGGCCCTAAGGCTGGGAACATGGAACGTAAGAACCATGACCCCTAGCATCTCAGACGATCTAAATGAGATTGTGGATGCCCGCAAAACTGCAGTGATAAACAACGAACTACTAAGACTGGGGATAGACATTGTCGCCCTGCAAGAGACCAGACTAAAAAAATCTGGAAGCATAAAGGAGAGGGACTTCACTTTCTACTGGCATGGCAAGCCGTGCGGAGAGACCAGTGAGCATGGAGTTGGCTTCGCTATCAGAAAAAAAGCTGCTTAATTCCATCATACCACCAAGTGTTGGCACTGAAAGAATACTGAAGCTCCAACTCGAGACAGAGGCAGGCCCAATTAGTATTATAAGCGTTTACGCCCCAACACTAACTGCAGCATCAGAATCTAAAGACAAGTTCTATGACGACCTTAGCAAAGAAGTCAGTGAAACACCAGAGAAACAACATCTTTTTATCCTGGGGGATTTCAATGCCAGGGTTGGCTCCGACCACAAATCTTGGCCTTCATGTCTAGGACAGTTTGGCGTTGGGAAGATCAATGACAATGGACAACGTCTCTTGGAATTCTGCAGCCACCATAATCTGTGCGTGACCAACACCTTCTTTGACACGAAACCTCAACACAAGGTGTCATGGAGGCACCCCAGATCAAAGAACGGGCACCAACTCGGCCTGGTGCTCAATAAACGCAGCAACCTCCGCAATGTACAGTTGACTCGCAGCTATCATAGTGCTGACTGCGACACCGACCATTCACTCGTCTCCAGTAAGGTGAAGATAAAGCCCAAGAGAATCTGCAGAAGCCAAACAGAAGGAAGACCACGCATTGGCACCAGCGGCACCCAAAATAAAGAGAAGGTCAACAAATTCATGCAGGCTCTAGCGGATACTCTGCCTGGCCCCACAAACGGAAATTCCACCGAGAGATGGAGTCATTTTCGCGACGCCATCTACAATACAGCACTATCAACATTTGGCAAGAAGCAAACTAAGTCAACCGACTGGTTTGAAGCACACTCTGAAGAGATGCTCCCAGTCCTGGAGATAAAGAGACATGCATTCTCAATGTATAAAACATCACCTTCAGAGAAAACACTGCAGGCATTGCGAATGGCCAGAAATAGAGTACAACAGATGGCAAGAAGATGTGCGAACAGGTACGGGCTACAGCTCTCTGCTAAAATTCAAACTTGTGCAGACACTGGAAATATAAGAGGAATGTACGAGGGCATCAAGCAAGCTGTCGGTCCATCAAAAAATAATATGGCCCCTTTACGATCAACTGAGGGGGTAATCATATAAGATCGAGCGAAACAAATGGATCGCTGGGTAGAACACTACTCAGAGCTATACTCAGTGGATAACACTGTTAGCGAAGAAGCTCTGGAAGCCATCGATCAACAGTCTGCCATGCATGCCCTGGATAACGAAACTTGCCTCACAGTAATCAGCGAAGCACTAGACTCTCTCAAATCTGGCAAGGCACCTGGAAAAGATAGTATTCCACCTGAAATTTTAAAATGTAGCAAAGAAACAATCATCCCAGAACTGTATGCAATATTTCAGCTCAATATTTCAAGTATATAAAGCTTGTGTTGTTAGCACACTACTCTATGGGTCTGAATCCTCGACCTTGTACTCATGACAGGAAAAGAAGTTGAATTCATTCCACATGAGATGTCTGAGAAGTATCCTGGGCATAACATGGAAAGATCACATAACAAACAAACAGGTGCTTGAAAGAGCAGATATTACCACAGTGTACACCCTCCTCAAGCAGAGACGCCTCCGGTAGCTGGGCCACGTATCTCGAATGGAGGATGAACGTATTCCCAAAGATCTCCTTTACGGAGAACTAGCCACATGAAAGAGGCCAACCGGAAGACCCCAAATGCGATATAGGGATGTGTGTAAACAAGATATGAAAACCATTGGAATATATCCATACACGTGGGAGAGAGTTGCAACACAGATGCTCCTGGAGAAGAGATGTACGAAACGGACTGGTGCTCTTTGAGCGCAATCTGATCCAACAAACTGAGGATAGGCGGCACAGGCTCAAAGTGCAGACACTTACTGCGGGACTTGCCTCGTCTTAGATGCGGAAACTGTGACAGGGATTGTCACTCTCACATTGGACTATAAGTCACCAGCGGTGCTGCCAGGCACCTCCCAAGCGGCACAACTCTATAGTCCTTCAGGACTGAAAGAGGCCTACTACTATAGCACTGTACTTTTTTCTGACAAATTTTCTTGAAGCACTTCGAATCTGTTGCTTATTTTTACACCAATGGGATAGACTGCTTGTAGCGTTTTATCTTCCTTTGCACGTTGAGGTATTTTTGCGTCTTGTTTTGTTATTTGTTTTTGGTGAAACTGGGCTTAAAGATTTTCCGAAGTTGATACAGCTGCTTGGAAATTACACGCTTGTTCAGTTGGGTTGGTGGTGGACTCGTGCTGTAAAGTTTCTTTTGTTTTTCTTAGCAATAGATTTTCCTCTCTCAGGAGCGTGATTTTTGCTTTGAGAGCAGTGTAGTCACTGCTGTTCTAGCTATTAGCTTCAATGTTCGCTGTAACAGTAGCAGTGAGCGCCTTTAAGGATTGTTCTATTACCTCAATGCGCCTATGACAATCACACGATTGTCCATTGATAATTGGCGTGTTATGTAAGGCTGATATTTCTTCTGCTACTCTTACGTTGGTCTCAACGTTGTTTTGGAGGTGCTCCATTGGATATTCAATGGCCAAGAGTACTGATGGGGTAGCTGACCTCGTGTTGATTGTATTGTCCTTTTCATTACTTGTATGTGTTAGTTGAGAAACATTGTCTGCTTTTATTTCCACAGCTGTAGTTGTGGGCTGTGTAGATTCTGAGTCCTCACTCGAGACAAGCATGTTGATGATATCTTGTGTCTTTGATATGTCTCTACTCGTGAATGTAAGTATTGAGTTCTCCAGCTCGACAAAGTCTAATTTTAGCCAAGAGTTAATGTGTTCAACGCTGCCTTGAGCTAGTAACCTGTTCTTCGAATGATATAAGTGTATTGTAAGGATTGGCGTCGTGATCAGATCTTCCACATAGGCCCCGCTTCTATGTTGTCTGTGTTGGATTCGTTCAGGCGTGTAATAATTAATGAGGCACGTTCGAAATGCCTCATAATGGAGTGTATTGTTAAAGGATACTGTAACACATTGGCCAGAGTTGGTGTGTTGGACGACTCGGCCGACTGGATTCACACACCTGGCTAGCTTGGTCTTCACCGCCTTCTCTTTGGTTAGTGTGTATGGTTTATTCACGCGATCGTAAACCGGATCTTGTTTTAACACCAGTCACCTCCAGAGAGGCCTCTCCTATCGATGACATTACTGCATCATGTTATCAAACCCGTTTGAAGAATGCAGCGAACTCATTGTAGTCTAGACGCGCCGCGGGCTATTTGAAGTCATGTGTTGCGGTTCTTTTGTTTTGATAACTGAGACAGTAACACAAAGCTGATCAGGGACTTGCGATATTGTGTGCTTCGCGACTTACCACGCACTAGTCAAGCATGGTTTAATCACACGTTGTCGTTAATCGATAATTGGTAGGTTTCAAAATTGAATGACCTTACCGTCCATTTATCAAAGAAATCCTCAAATCACTAAACCACAGTCACATAAACTTAAGATATTAATTCGTATTAGATCCAGTTTTAGAGCCAACACAATGATATACACAGCATCTCGATTGAAATAGGCAAAACTTTGATAAATTCTATAGAAATTGGGAGAGTTTGTGAAAACACGTCCGCTCGTAACCGGAAACCTATATAGATAGATAGATAGATAGATAGATAGACAGACAGACAGACAGACAGACAGACAGATAGACAGATAGATAGATAGATAGATAGATAGATAGATAGATAGATAGATAGATCGAATGAACAAACGAACGAACGAACGAACAAACTTTATTTTCAAAGGGGTAAGAATTGGGCACGCAGCCCGTCTAACATTCTGCCCTTCTATCACTCTCTTTCATACATTATTTCATTCACACATCATTCAAGGCTAACAGAGAACAGCAACAATATAAAAGATATGCATTATAAAGGCATGGGCAAAATGCGAACATCAAAACTACCCGACTCAGTAATATTAGATAATGATCTGACACTTGTTATTAGCCATGTGGAACATACTGGCCTACCATAGGGGGACTGGCTGTTATACTAGGGTTTTGTTATTATTATTATTATCTCTATTATTAAGGGGGATATCACGATGTTGTTGATGATAATTGCGTGATATGTCGTTGTCTAGGCAACGATGCTCCTTGTATGTCATTACAGAGTGTAAGTTGAGCTAGCCTCCTGTCTCATAATCCAACTCACCCTTGCAGTGCACATCCACCAGTCATGAAACAAGATAGAGTTGGCGCACATAATCTTTTAATCCAGAAAGAACACGGACAAACGGAACATGTTTATACATCCAGAAACAATGTAATCCATAGAATATAAATATCCTCCTCACAATTTAACCAGCACACATCACTGTCTTCTCACGGCCTGCTGAATCTCAAATTCACAAGACCTTTAGTCCAGCTACTATCCACGGCTGGATCTCCCACAATACCACCCACACACTGGGTCGGAGCCTCTGCTCACTATGCAACCCACTCTGGTGTTTAGGCCTGCCTTCACAGCTCGGAGAATCACACAACACAGTTCTCCGTGGATTACTGACTCGTTCGGTGTCTAAAACTCAACTCCCTGAAGTCCCTTGACTTCACGCGAACCCAACCTCAGTCGGTCTTTGCTTCCACTCACCAGTCAAAGTTTTCCACTGTCCTTTAATCCTGCTGTGTAGCCCCTCCCTGGACTCTCAACAACATTACAACCCAGCCTAAAACTGTCTTTCTCCCCATCCACCCTGGGGTCTTCCACTCACAACCGCCCCATTATTTCTCAGGGTTGCTTGTTTTACTCGTAGCCAGGTCACTCACCTTACTGTCAATGACCCAGACATATGTCATTATCCCCCCTTAAAAGAAAACATCGTTTTCAAATGTTGGGAGACTAATACTTATCAAAAATGTGACCCAGACATATTGCCTGGGTAGTCGTAAGTATAAATCCAACTTACTCTAACTACCACACTAAATAATACATCAAATGCTCATAGTACACTCCCCTATTCCACACACATCAATACATCTAACTTTCTATCTTGTGTACCAATGCATGAACTAATACATCACATAGTAATAATACATCATAGGAAACATCATAGTTGTGTACCGGCAGGTCTATTACATACTCAAAGACCACACAATACTATTTGTGTACCGACCCTATATCAGGTGGTTCTGTTCTTGCATTAACCCTCCTCTGATTCCTGTCGATGCTGTGTCTACCTTTCATGTACCCATGACTCATGGTACCTCTACAATTACAACATCTGTTTGCTATCCCTAGCCCTGGGTCAGTAATGTCGCGAACACTCTTTTGAACTGACTCAACTTTCCTATCTGCATATTGCACCGTTACACTTGAGTCTCTGTTTAGTCTGAACTCTTTATTCAATCTTGGCCCATATATCTGGCACCTTGCTTTCTGCTGCATACGCCTTATGCCTATGTGCCCTGCACATGCACTATCCTGAGCTGTTCTAGTATATCGGTCTCTATGTGCTAAAGGTACTGCTCCTTGCCCACGTGCAGTTCCACTATCTGAAAAGCGGCGAGTGAGAACATTGTTCTTCCTCTCGAAGCACCATCTACCCTTCCCTGACTGACTATTTTCTACTCTACTACACCCTTGGAAACATTTGTTCAGAGTAGTATCTTGTCTCTGGGAGTCACTAGCACTATATTTGGGATCCATTCTCATCTGCTCAACTGTACTACCCTTGTCTTTAGTCCCTATGTTTACTTCAAGTGCCTCTTCTACCTCAGCTATACTCTCTAATTTAGGTTCTCTTGTGGTAACTACCTCGTTACTGCTTACACTATATTTTCGGTCCCAATAAACTACTTCCTCTTCTGTACAATCTTTAACTCCTATAACATTTCCTATGATCAAATCAGCCACTGGTGAGTCCAGAACACACGCTGTCACTCTTCCAGTGATATATGGTGTTTTCACTGTTATCACGGCTAATGGGTAGAATTCTACTGTCCATTAAATGTTATGGATCTAATCTTTTTCCCTGTGTAATCCGAGGGCTGTACTAAGCTCTTTCTCACCCCGATGGACGTACATCCGGAATCACCTAATTGTTAACGCTGGCCTATCATTAACAAACCCATGATGCATCTTCAGACTTCCTCCTTCATGGACTGCTGATCCTGCTTTCACTGTATGACCACACACTAAGACTGGCTGACCGTCTTTTTCAAAAAGAGGTTTGCACCCACTACAATTCTCGTTGTTAAGCGTCTCAATTACTTGCGCTGCATTAGAGTGCTCTGTTTTTCCCATCGTACAGTCATAGCTAACATGCCCTGTCCCGCCACATTTGAAACAAATAATGTCCTTCTTCCTATTATTTGTTGGCCCACTTTCTGGTTGCACGTCACACTGTGCTGCCTTGTGTCTCCAGCTCCCACAATTCCAGCATCCGGCATAACTATTAGGACGTCTCTGAAAGTTCCCCCTTTTGTATGGGTACCGTCCTGCTCTGCTAAAATGGTTGCCACGGACACCATTATCTTGAGACTCTTGCTGCTCACATCTATGTGTTGAATCCACACTTTTCGATCTTGGTCTATGACTGGATTCTGGTCCTGTTTAGTGTACGCTGCACAGACTATTTCCTCACTCATTAGTTTCCCAATAGATACGTTAGGATGTGCAGTCATGTAGTTTTGCCCTAACTGTGACATTGTGTCTATGTCCTTTGGCTTACGTTCCTCAAAGAAAGCCACTAAAGTTGGTATTACATGAAGCTAATACTTTGTCTCTTAACACTAAATCTACTAATTTATTAAAATCTTTCCCTACTTCTGCGAGCTCCATCCATTTGTTAAATGTGTTCTTTACTGTGTTAACAAAAGTCTGTGAAATCTTGATTTGTCTCTGGCACTAACTGTCTAAACTTTGTTCTATAGCCATGCTCAGTTAGTTGGAACTTTGTTAACAAACGTTGCCGCAATATAGTGTAGTTGTTTCTTTCTTCCACAGGTAAATTAAACATTGTATCTAGGGCCTTACCCGTAAGAAACTCGCCAAGTCGCATCGCATACTCTCCCTCTGGAATACCTAACACTTTCGCTAATGCTTCGAATCTTCCCAAATAAGATTCAAGATGGTCCCGGTCGGTAAAATATGGCAGTTTTAATCTCTGTGACGACTGCGAAGGTCTTCTGTTTTCCTCACTTTGACCTTTCGAAGATAGTTCTAGTTTTCTGAGTGCAATTTCAGCTTCCATTTTAATCTTCTCTTTCTCGATTTCCACCGCATTTGTTTGTTTTAACTTTTCAAGTTCCAGTTGTGTCATTTCTAGTTTCAATTGTGTTTCTTTCTCTTCCTGTAGACGCTTGTTTTCCATTTCAGCTAACTTTACTTCCTGTAGACGCTTGTTTTCCATTTCAGCTAGTTTCACTTGTGTCTCTTTCTCTTCCTGTAGATGCTTGTTTTCCCTTTCGGCCTGTCTTTGATCTCTTTCCAATTGATTCTGTTCTTTTGCTTCGGCATACTCCTGTAACTCTTTACCCTTCAGGCCTAACCTTTCACCTGCTTCAATATATTCCATTAAAGTAGGCATCTTGTACTTGTGGACACGTTGCTGTCTGTCAGCCAACAATAAATGTAAAGACTCTGCTGCGAGTCTTTGTGTGTCTTCCCTAAGTAAAGTACACCACCCCTAAGACTGTACGTAAATCCGTAGTACTAATAATATCACTGTGTACTCACACAGTCACTCTTCACGCACTAGGTAGTGAGGGGGAGGGATATTACCTATACTCCCTCACATATATCTGCAATAGCTGTAAAACAAAAAAAAAAACTCTGGAAATATATTTAAACATACATATATATATATACATATACAAAACGAATGAATGATAACAATAAGTGTTGTCAATAAACGTTAGACTCACAAGCCAAGTACACGGAGACGGTGATCACAAAGAAATAAACTACAGTAACAACCACAAGCTTGTGTAGGGACACCCACAGTGCGCGTAATATATAAACTGACAAAGACCACTAGACAGCAGACATGACGAAAGATCACAATAATAACATATATCCGAACACAACAAATATCATATGTAAATATAACGAAAAGAAAGAAAGAAAAAAAATTATAGCATCAAAATATACACAGATCTGACGTTAAACACAAACTGGCACGTTATATAATTCAGGACCGTCCCTGCAGAACCAAACAAACCGACCTTTCGATTTTCTTCCCAGAAAATATATGGTGCACCTCAGAAAATAACTTTTTGCCCTGTCTCCCGACCTTCGAGAAACAACACAAAAATCCCCTACTCTTGACAAACACTGGACCACATACAAATAATTGCGTAACACCCGACAACAATAAATATGACGATGGGAGCAAACAAAATGTGCAAATGGTTGGCCGACAAATATGTGCCTATTAATCCGTCGCCACAAGTTCGTTTTTTAATAATTTTTCACAATATGCTGGGAATGTATATTGGTAAATGTTCCGAAATGTCTACGATATTCCAAATTTGTTGCGTGGTGACTTAATTTCACGTGGTGATCACAAGTTCAAACCGTCGAAAAAAAATTGAAGATGATGATTGATTATCCACAATGTTCTGTCTCGACACAGTCCGTCACGTTATTGTACTTTCCTTGGACGTGGTGGCCCCAAAGTAATAATCCAAACGTCTTTCTACCTTCGTTGCGGAGATGGCGCTTTGCTGTATCATAAATGTTATGGATTTCCGTTACCCGACAAGATTCACCAAAAAACAAACAAAATTGGCAGCAAATGTTCAGCGCTTTAAACTTGTATATATAAATCCTTATTGGCAAAGAAATACGACCATGGTTGCGATGACGACACGTTAAAATGTTTGCTCATAACAGGGTAATGATCACAAAGGGATTGAACAAAGACGAACAAAAAGTCTGGCTTTCTTTCAAAACAACCTTGTTTTGTTCATTCACAATGAGTCATCTTGACCACAATAGGCCGTGGAAATTTCCTCAGTAACTGCTTACTGTTAACAACCTTGCCTCCCAAGGTCAACCTAATTTCTCTTTATCACTTTCAGTGGAAAAATCCTTAGTAAACAATTTCCACCCAACCTTCTCAGCCCCAGCACCCGGCTGTGGTAGGGGTACCGTTACTATCCCCTTCAGTCACCTGTCTTCATAAACAGCGCTGACCCGATTTGTCCGTGGAAACTCACAATTTCCCCCGTCGTTCACCCTTTCCGGTGAATCAGCGACTGTCAATTTTCTCTGTTTTACAATTCTCTTACCTCTCCCTTCCCGAGAGAGTTCACTGTCCTCAGTACCTTTACCTGTACTCTCTATTAGCGCCGCCCCGCCTCGTCTTTTAACGGCGTCGACAAATCTTGACCAGTCAACTTGCGACAACACAGTGCGTTCCCTTGCCACAAACACCTGTCAATATCTTGAATTTTCAATCCTGTCTTTATCACCGACAGCGATAATGTCCAACTGTCCTGTATTGCTCTTGTCGCAAACACGGTTTATCCACGCGACTATTACCTGTGCTGTCTGCTGGCGCTTCTGTCTCTTGACCTATAAACACATGCGCCAGGCCTCTCAACCCGACATTCCGTGCTGTTTGTGACTAGTGACTACACCCGTCACCGTAATCGACTCTCCCGGTTGATCTGTGCTGCGTTAATTCTCTGACACCCCCGCTCGCTTCAGCGATATGGTTGGTATCCAATTAACCTGTAGTGAACTTGACGTGAACTGTCTGTTCGCTTGAGTATTCACTTTGTCTGTCTGTGTTTATTTGGCGCACACAAAAAAGAGTTCACATTAACCTGAATGACAACAATGTCTATATTGTTCTTGACCGTACGTAGCCTTCCAGATAATTACTATATCCCCGTCGTTCTTGACAGGAGAGACCCCAGTTAATATCACGATTGTTGTTGATGATAATTGCGTGATATGTCGTTGTCTAGGTAACGATGCTCCTTGTATGTCATTACAGAGTGTAAGTTGAGCTAGCCTCCTGTCTCTTAATCCAACTCACCCTTGCAGTGCACATCCACCAGTCATGAAACAAGATAGAGTTGGCGCACATAATCTTTTAATCCAGAAAGAACACGGACAAACGGAACATGTTTATACATCCAGAAACAATGTAATCCATAGAATATAAATATCCTCCTCACAATTTAACCAGCACACATCACTGTCTTCTCACGGCCTGCTGAATCTCAAATTCACAAGACATTTAGTCCAGCTACTATCCACGGCTGGATCTCCCACAATACGACCCACACACTGGGTCGGAGCCTCTGCTCACTATGCAACCCACTCTGGGTTTTAGGCCTGCCTTCACAGCTCGGAGAATCACACAACACAGTTCTCCGTGGACTACCGACTCGTTCGGTGTCTAAAACTCAACTCCCTGAAGTCCCTTGACTTCACACGAACCCAACCTCAGTCGGTCTTCGCTTCCACTCCCCAGTCAAAGTTTTCCACTGTCCTTTTACCCTGCTGTGTAGCCCCTCCCTGGGCTCCCAACAACATTACACCCCAGCCTAAAACTGTCTTTCTCCCCATCCACCCTAGGGTCTTCCACTCACAACCGCCCCATTATTTCTCAGGGTTGCTTGTTTTACTCGTAGCCAGGCCACTCACCTTACTGTCAATGACCCAGGCATATGTCAGGGGAAGATAATCCGTACTGAGATAGATAGATAGATAGATAGATAGATAGATAAGTATGTAAGTAGGTAGTTAGGTAGCTGTGTAGGTAATTAGTTTGGTAGGTATGTAGGAAGGTAGTTCGGTAAGTATGATTTAATTTGATTTCACTTTTATTTCACTTCTTTTTTTCAAAATTGGGCATGCAGGCCCGTTGTACATTCGGCCCTTCCAATCACTCATCTTTCGTTCATCAATAGTGCATGATTCATTTACATAGGAATAAAACATTGTCAAATGAATGTTGCAAACATAAACAATGCATATTACCATGTTATGAGACACATTCCCCACCCACCCACACATCCCCACCCATCCACACATCCCCCATCCACCAAACACACATATATCCTCCTCCACCCACACATACCCCACCCACCACCCGCACACACACCTCAAGGCACACATACAGTCCCCAACCACCCCCACCTACACATACCCCCACCCAATCAATAACCCACACACACTCACCCACCCACATATCCTCCACCACCCACTCACACACCCGACCACCCAGTCAATTACACATCCCCCTACCCACACACATATCCCGCCGTCAACCCACACATCCCGCACCTACCTACAAACACACCCCACCCATCCCCCAACCTACACACACACACACACACACACACAAACACACACAAACCTATCCACACATCCTCCACCCACTCACCCGCACACCTCCCAGTCAACCATCCCCCAACCACACATCCCTCAACCACACATCCCCCCACGCACATCCCCCACCTACCCAAACACACATCCTTCACCCACTCTCACCCCCCCCCTCATATTCACACTTCCCCACCCACATATACATCTCCCCACCCATACACACACCCCACACATATCCTCCACCCACACATCCCCACCCACACACACATCTCTCCACCCATCCACCCACCCACACACACCCAATCCACCCACACCCAATCCACCCACAAACATCTTCCACCCACACATACCCCACCACCCACACATACATCCCCGACCCACCCACACATGTATCCAGGTAAGTATGTAGGTAGATAGGTAGTATATAGGTAGATACCTTTGTATGTTCATAGATGGGTAGGTAGGCATGTAGGCAACAGACAGGTAGGCATGTAAGTTTGTTACATAGTTGAATATTCATTACAGGATGTCGCAATCAACCTCAGCATTTTTGTGATTTTTAGGCAAGTTTACGTTCAGTAGTTTGCCATTGATTTCTGAACGACGGGTGCTCATACCATTGTATGAAAACCAACACAAGGGGTTCTGCTGCCAAATCACCCGCAGCTGTGTTTCGAACGCCGTATGTGGGATTACGAATTACTTCCGTACCCCTTTCACCACAATTAGGTAGGCATGTAAATAGTAAATAGTCCAAATAAAACACAGAATATAACCAGAAAGCTCAACGAAAGGAAAAATTCACACATACAGTCGAACGTTTCGTTAAAAAATATTACCAACGTACATAAAATACAAAACAGACAAAGCAATTTAAAAACCGTTAATTCGGGATTTTTTTTTGGTGTGCTCTCGCTCGCTTTGAACTAAAGCGTAGTCCATACACAATAATTATAGTAGTGATGGACTGAATTTTGCGTGTGGATTAGCTTTCCCTATTAACAGTGTCCCTCGCCATCAGGCGAACCCACTCCGACTTCAGAGGTTCACTGTAATTTAGGTCCCCAAGTCCAGGACGACAAATCAACATTTTAGCCCAGCTGTCCGGTGTAGGGGTTGAACCGCTTACCTCGGCATCAGCACAACGGATGTTTAAGAACACGCGTCCTTACCTATTTGGCCATGCGGACCTGCAATTCGGGATATGAAAGTACTACAATCAGCAAAGAAACTAAGAACCGAAATCCCCTATATGCCACTTTTTTTTTTTTTTGCATATCCTTTTACAGGACATCGCTGTCTACAGCAGCATATTTCAGCTGTCTGTTGATTTCTTGGCAAGATTACGCTCAGTAGTTTGCCATTGCTTTCTGAGCGGACGGCTCAGTATCCCGCAAGTCACCAGCGGGGGTCGAACCGCTCCCAGTTCTCTCCCGCTACGAGACTCTGCTCAATAAACGGGATTACAGAGAAAGTATTGTAACTCCTCAGCCAGAGAGACCGGCTGTATGCCACTAGTAGTAGGTAAATAGATGGACAAGTTGTGTGCGTACATAGATACACACAGACACGCAGGAAAATAAACCTTCAACAAACAACACAAGGTGAAGAAATATCGACAAAATTAAAACGACAGTTCAGCTATTTCATGTGAATGTCTATAACCCAAACCAAGCATCTTCTCCGCAGCAGAAATAGTAGATTGGCTTCCGACGTTTACGATACTCTATGGCAACATAAAGTGACATTAACAACAACCACAGAACGGATTTAAGAAAAATGCCTCCTCTCTGTGTGGCTATCTTAAGAGCCACAAGTGGAATTATAAGATAGAATAAGCCTGCCAGTCTTCGCCTCCTCGGGACATATTTGTCTCTTAAATGTGTCCGTTGGATAAGCCTGGCATGTGATTACATTTGGGGTCTTAAAAAATAAAACCTATTTTGTTTGGAAACTCGGTGAAATCTGGCAAACTTTTGCCGTCCAGAAGATGGCGGAAAGTAGATAACGCAATTGTCCACTTTGGAAAGAAAGGCGATTTTTTAGTATTAAAAAAAAACGAAGAGATTTACTGGGCTTTGCACCC
Source organism: Cepaea nemoralis (assembly GCA_014155875.1). NCBI lineage: Eukaryota > Metazoa > Mollusca > Gastropoda > Stylommatophora > Helicidae > Cepaea > Cepaea nemoralis. The sequence goes on from JACEFZ010023963.1 coordinate 186,107, forward strand.
CATTCCCTTCTCTTGTTTGGCGTATGTTCAGTGCAGTCTTATGGAATTTAAATTGGGTATTAATTATGGGCCGTTCTCCAGGGTGAAGGACTTACGGACGCGGTTCGTAATCCCACGTACCCGCGTTCGGCGTGCATTTTGGCAGCAGACCGCGCAGGGTTGGTTTTGCGTTGGTATCGGTGCCGGTCGTTCAAAAAGCAATGAAAACTACTGAACGTAAACTTGCCAAGAGATCACAACGGCAGAAATGCTGGTGTTGACTGCGATGTCATGTAAAAAGGATAAACAAAAAACAAAAATCTTTATGGAGGCATCATCATCATCTAGTGCAATTTGTGGACTGTAAGTTGGCATGGCTACAGAAATACTTTGGTTACATTAAACGCCACAGTGGCTTTTCATCATCATATTCCACTATTGCCGTCAAGCGTCGTTGGGAGGAATAGTTAATGTTCCAGCGCCGCATCTGTGGCACTGGATAGTGTCATTCCGTGTGACTGTACAATGTCTTTGATGTCGTCAATTCATTATCTTCTGGGGCGTCCTCTAGCTCTTGTAGCAGATTTTCTTTGATGCAAGGCCAGTGCTGGTAGTTGATGGTGTTGCTTTCTAACGAGATGACCGAACCATTTAACCTTCTGCCTTTCAATATATGTGGCATCACGGTGGTGATGCCACTGTCTTGTCTATAACATAATTTCTTATTCGGTCTCGGATAGTTAAGTTGGCAGATCTTCTCCATCTAATCTCGCAGGTGTTGATTTTGCGTGTGCTTGATTTAGACAATCTGCAAGTTTGACATTGGTAGTATAGAGTTTATATAAATATATTTACCGATTCAATTGTGAAGGATAATATATCGCCAGATATGATCTCCTATTTGGACGTAAGGAAGATATATCTCCTTACTAGGATCATCGTGTCATTTATTTCGTTTCTCGTATGTTCCGCAATTTTAATGCTCAGTGAATGGAAATTCCCATTATAATATTTGTTCATCTGATTGTCTACTAAGTTTTGTCTAAATTTACTGTTTCATATGTCACCGCTGCACTAGCCTGGCGGCCTGAATTCCCCAGGCTCAACACCGCCCCCCCCCCAACCCCCTGCCATACACCGCAAGGTACTACATAGGCAGTAAATAACACTAGATGAGAGTAAATGACTGAATCAGTTCAACAAGACTCCTTGAGCAGTGGTTCTCAACCTTTTTTGGCCCATGCCTCCCTTTACCATATGAACGGAACGTCGTTTATACGTCACGGTATACATAAAAATGGAAGCTAAATTTAATAACACATACTAGACCAAATCTAGACATCTACATAAAACGTGATTTGCAGGTCTACTTACGTTATAAAACGAATTTCATTAGGGTAAAAAGTACAGACAGAACCTTAAAATTTAGAGGGAAAAACAATATCAAGTAACAGGTTCTTGTATTAATGCGATCTTGAAATAATCTTAATTTCCCCTAAAAAACCCTAAAATTCCCCCCTTGGGGGGAGGGAAGGGAATTCCCCACCGGCTGAGAACCACTGGCCTAGAGGAAAATGAGGCAGGGGCCAGCCAACACGACCAGTGATACATGGCATTATGACAGCCTGGGCACGAAACTGCATGAGGCAAGAGAGCTGACGAAGGATTGAGAGTCTTCCCCATGTGATGTGATGAGAGCGACGTTTTGCAAAGGACTTATCATAAATAAACATTCATGTATTGTTTAGCACTGATAGAAGGATGAAGAAGGAAGTAGAGATTTGAGGGAGGACTAGACAACATAAATAAACACACAGATTTGGATCAGATTTGGATTATTTGGATCATTAGACAGACAGACAGAGAGATGGATGGATGAATGGGTGGGTAGATGGATGGGTGAATAAATGGATAGATGTATAGACAGACTGGTGACAACTGGTAAGATCGAAGGGAACAGACCAAGGGGAAGACCTAGAAGCAAGTATCAGGATGGCTTGGCCTCGTGGCATGGTAGAGACAGAAACACAGAGTTGATCCACGACTCTGGTGATCGAGTGAGATGGCAGAACATGACCGCCCACGCTTACCGGCATGGCACATGATGGATGGATGGATAGACAGGCAGCTACATGTTGGGTGGATGGATGGATGGGTGTATAGATACATGGATATATGTATAGACAGACTGACAAAGAGCTACAGGATGGGCAGATGGATGGGTGGGTGAATTAATACATGGATCGATATATAAAATCAAATCAAATCAACTTTATTTTAGAAGGGTCACAAATTGGGCACGCAGGCCCGTCTTACATTCGGCCCTTCCAATCACTCGTCTTTCGTTCATCAAAAGCATTATACATTTACATAGGAAGAAAAATAAACATTATACAGACAGACAGAAAATTAAGTTCAATGTATAGATATACACACATTAAAGAGGGACGGACGAATGGATAAACGGAATATATAAGAGATAAAGAGCACGGGCTTGGCAGAAATAACAAAATAAAGGAAGAGAAGGACAGAAAAGAGTGCCCGGAGAACTCCAGACCCTGAGAGTTCTTCTGAAGAACATTTGGGGAAATGCTTAGGCGGATTAATTTACCCGGCGGATTGAGATGGCGGCTGTAAAGAGGTTTAGAGCAATTAATTTGGATTCATGCGTCTCCATCTGAGAGTAATAAATCGCGGAGGCCTAACCGATGGAGCTGGGTGGCTGTGTGTAGTTGGTTTGTCCTATATAATGTTACTTGTCTGGTGTCTTTACACCACGTAGCTTATAAAGTATTTGGCAAAGTTTATTGGTATGACCGAGAATGCATTTATTTTCTGTCTGATTGTGTTTATCGATTGGCCGTAGTAAAAGGTTGGAAAAATCGGCGAGTGGTTAATGTGAATCTTTGTATTGGTTAGTTTAAGCTTTGTTTACGTTGAAATATCGATGGTTATTATGTCTTGTTGATTTTGATGTTCAGGTTCAGGCATAGAAGGATAGGCAGGTGTTTAGATGGTCAATGGAAGAAATTACGGACTGTAGTCAGGTATGAAATTACAAAGCAGACAGAAAAACCAATGACCAAGTCCTCCAAGAAAGACATTAAAATCGTAAACTGATAAGAGAAATTAGACGTAGACAGTCACAATTTTTTGGACACGTTATGAAAAGAAATAAATTGGAGAACTTCGTGACAACTGCCAAGATTGAGGGGGAAAGAACAAAGTGGAGGTAGAGCAGTAAATACCTGGATGGCTTGCCCAGTGGTAAGGTCGAGACAAAAACACAGAGCTGGTCCAGGACTCTGGTGATCGTGTGAGATGGCGAAACATGACCGCCACGCTTATCGGCATGACACATGATGATGATGAGTCAAGTATGTCGGTATATAGGCGAGTAGGTAGGTAAATAGGTAGGAGATGGGTCAGTAGGTGAACCTAAAGTCTAAATGTTATGGCAGGGTAGACTAGACCTTAAGCCTTGATCGGCAACTGGTCTAGGATCGAAGCTCCGACAGGCGGAGAGTTAGAGCATTGCTTTGCTGTTCCGGCAAATTGTCTTGTCCTAGATGTATTGTGTTACTTTCCCCCTGGAGTAAACCAGGCAGGCCGAGAGAGGGATCATGCTGCATGGCCAACACCTAGTCTCATTTCAACCCAAGCTATAGAGAGGTATAACATTCGATATCGCCATGGGTTGAACAGGGTGGATTTTTAATGACTGTGCAGTGTTTGAAAAATATTGCCGGGCCAAGCTTTGTATTTACCTAGTATGTTGCATGAACTTTACAGAGAGTGAATAAAAAACTCGGACCGGCAATATTTTCAAACACTGCACAATCATTAAAAGCTCCGACAGGCGGAGAGTTAGACCATCGCTTTGCTGCAATTAGTATGCCTTGTAAGAAGCACAATGTAACAAACTATCGTCTGTCAAGATAGCAGGATGCCAGTAAGGTAGGAGGTACGCATGTAGGTAGAGAAGCATGTGGGTACGTAGGATGGTAGACAGGTAGGTAGGTTAGTATGCAGGTATTAAGTAAGTATGGTAGGTAGGAAAATAGGTGGATTGAGAAGTATGTCGGTGTGCAGGGTAGGTAGATAGGTAAGTGGTAAGTCACTAGGTAGGGAAGGGGGAGAGGCATGTAGTAAATGTCATGGTGAACGAACTTTTCCCACCCAGTGAGCCCTACTTAGGTATATGGTGCTAGTACCATATTTATATAGACCAACGCACCCGACAGGTGACGTCACCACTACCACACTGGCCGCCTTTATCTCCCACAACATGTCCATGTACCCGTGTTAGGCGGGATCGATCTCTCAGCCCTGATAAACTGTTTAAATATCACCTTTTTATGGGATTCGAACACATTATCGCCGAATCGGCAGACCAGCATTGTAACCACTGCGTGACCACAGTAAAACATTATTTATTCTTTTTTCATACATTGTTTTCTCTGTTTTCCTCTGCCTCTTATACATAGTTTCTTTATTGTTGTCCACATAAAACTAATTTCTCTGTTCCCTCTTTTCTGTTGTTTCCTACATTTCGTTGTCTTGTCTCCGTTCCTTTTGTTTTACGTTCGCCTGCTTTGAACTCCAGCGTAGTCCATACAAGTGCTACAACCTGTAGTGCACGGGACTAGCTTTTGCGTGTGGATTAGCTTTCCCTATTACCAGAGTTCCACTTCAGAGGTACATGTAATTTACGTCCACAAGTCCAGGATGAGAAGTCAACACTTTAGTTCAGTTGACCATTATAAGGAGTGAACCCGCAAACTCGGCATCAGCACACCGGACGTTTAAGAATTTGATCCACTTGGGCCGTGCTGACCTCGCATTGTTTCTGATGATTGTTCCCATGTTCCTGTAGTAAGTACCAGCAGCTCCGACTGCCTCAAAGATTCATTTCTTCTCTGTCCACGATCATCTCAACATCTCTCTAAAAGCCCCATCTCTACTACCTCCAACACTTTACACAACAGTTCTAGCTTTTCCTGCCATCCGCTTCCTCTCTTGTCTACTCCACACCCCTCCCCCTTTCCACTCACACACACACACACATACACACATAGCCACAACCACACGCCGCCCCCAAGAAAAAAAACAACAACACACACACAAGGGTAATTCCTCTAATGCGTTTCTTCATTTGGTACTACATCATGCTTGCTTGCTTGTGTTCGTTGGCTTGAGCTCCAACGCGAGGTCCTGTATGTCGTGTTGTCCAACATCAGTGTGATGTCATACAGGATCTGAGTATCCGTTGTCCCATGTCTGGCTTATTGGTGTGCAGACTGGTGGTTCCTCGCCGTGCAAGCAGGCACTCTCCGACTTCGGAGGAATACTACCTCATGAATTTGTTTGTTTTTTCCCTATTGCTGATAATTATTGTTGCTGATGATTGTTGCTGATGATTTTTGCTAATTATTGTTGCTGATGATTGTTGCCGATAATTGTTGCTGATGATTGTTCTCAATGACTGTTGTTGATGATTGTTCCTTATAATTGTTTTATGATTGCTCTTATGATTGTTCATTATGATTGTTCCTTATGAATGTTGCTTATGATTGTTGCTTATGATTGTTTATTTTATTATTGTTCCTTATGAATGTTGCTTATGATTGTTGCTTATGATTGTTCGTTATAAATTTTGCTGATGATTGTTTATATGAATGTTGCTTATGATTGTTCCTATGAATGTTGCTTATGATTATTGCTTATGATTGTTGCTTATGATGGTTGCTTATGATTGTTCCTATGAATGTTGCTATGATTGTTGCTTATGATTGTTCGTTATAAATTTGCTGATGATTGTTTATATGAATGTTGCTTACTATTGTTGCTTATGATTGTTCCTATGAATGTTGCTTATGATTGTTGCTTATAATTGTTCCTATGTATGTTGCTTATGACTGTTACTTATGATTGTTGCTTATGATTGTTCCTATGAATGTTGATTATGAATGCTGATTATGATTGTTGCTTATGACTTTTGCTTAAGATTATTGCTTATGATTGTTTCTATGAATGTTGCTTATGATTGTTACTTATGATTGTTGCTTATGATTGTTCCTATGAATGTTGATTATGAATGCTGATTATGATTGTTGCTTATGACTTTTGCTTAAGATTATTGCTTATGATTGTTTCTATGAATGTTGCTTAAGATTGTTTCTTATGAATGTTGCTTATGATTGTTCCTATGAATGGTGCTTATGACTGTTGCTTATGATTGTTCCTATGAATATTGATTATGAATGCTGATTATGATTGTTGCTTATGACTTTTGCTTAAGATTGTTGCTTATGATTGTTTCTATGAATGTTGCATATGATTGTTTCTTATGAATGTTGCTTATGATTGTTGCTTATGATTGTTCCTATGATTGTTGCTTATGATTGTTCCTATG